>JAAXYX010004134.1:0-12878 GCA_036851915.1 Ptenothrix huangshanensis
TCCAAATATCCCTTCACTTCATTTACAAAGTCTTCATCTTTTTCAAATTTGTTTATTCCACCAACTATTTCAAAATTGGGGCTTCAATAATTACCAAAATATTCTTGTAATAATTTTATGTTCCAAATCTAAACGTCTTCAATATGAATGACGAAAAGCGTTTTAGACAGCTACTGTGTGGTTTTCCACTTTTTAAAGGGATTCAAAACAATCCTTAATTTGATGCATTCCCCGAAATTTAGTCCCATTTAAGCCCTTGAGAGTAAAGTAAAAATATGTACGTACTTAAAATGGAAACGAGAATAAATATTTTAATTGCATGTCTCAGTGTGGGTTTTCCTTTATTTACGTTTTTAAACTGCTGTTGTGTAAGCACCTGGTTTTGATTTTGGTTGACGTTTACTAAAAGTGCTACGCATGCTTGTACGTGTTTTAAAAGAGTTGACACTTTTGACGAAACACAAATACCGCGCTATGGGGACAGATGGGATGGGAAAATTCTTTTCGATGACGGCGTACGTAACTGAATTTGGTTTTGAATTTGCAGGAGAGCTTCCTGCGGCCATGCAGCATGGCGGTCAACTAAAACTAGAATATCCCATCACGGTGTTTCTTCTCAGCCTGTCCATCCTGATCCTGGGCACTTGAGACGCTCCACGTCCTTGACCGCATCTACACAAAGCAACAACAAAAACAATCAAAGACGACATCCGCACTGGCCCCAATTCATGGCTGCACAAAAACCAAGAAAAAACAAACTATTAACATTTTTAAGTAGCATTTACACACATTTTCACAAGAAACCCAAAACAAATCGTGAATTTCAATTTCAAGTGCGACATCCACATCCTTGGTCATTCTCAAATCTGTGGAAAACTAGTACTCAAATCTATTTAAAAAATGGCGCTCGATCAAACCAAATTTACCAACGTCATCAAAAAACAGTGAAAAAAAAGGCATTTACCTGACTAAGTTTAATTAATTTTAAAAGTATGGGAAATCCCGAGTGTAAACAGAAACTAAGTAGAAATTTTCACTACAAATACAAAATCAAATTATTTCCTCCAGTTTAATTTGAAAAGGTAATTCGAAAATGTATTTCAAACTTCGCGGGAGTTTCAAAATGTAGTTACCAAGAACGGTAAGTGAGCGCAAGGAAGGCAGAGGAAATTTAAAGAGAAGAAAGAATTCAAAAACCCGTGGCTCAAAGTCCCAACAGCCACCAATTAATTTTCTAACGGTGTTAGTGTTGTGTGCGCGAATGTTCAAAAAAATAAAATTCAAATTTTAATTCAATCTCTAACAGATTTTTATTTACAATCACAACTTTGGCAAATCGACTTTGGAAAACTAAAATCCTACCTAATATAAAAAAGCTCTAATCTCAAAATGAATTCTTATAATTCGTTGATTTCAAGTGTGACTGAAAGACTTACTAATAAAAGTTTTCTATGTAAAAAAAACTCCTACAAACAAATTGGACTTGGATTTTGTAAGAAATTTGAGTGAAAATGGAAGAAGAGGGAGAAGTGGCGCTATGATAAAAATTTGAATCTAATAAAAATACTAATTCACTAACTTGTTGTAATTCGTCCAAATTATGATATAAAAAAGTTTCTCTAATATCTTTAATTACAGTTAAAAAATATAAATAATTAATAAAATAGTTAATAAGTGAGTGCAACTAAAAGTAAATAATTCTGAAAATCTAACGTAATTACATACTAAAGCAAATTAAAACTTATTCCTAGGGACCTAACGCCAAAGTATAAAGCCAAGGAGGGAATTCCGAACTTGTTTACTCACATACCAACTAATTACGCTAAATTGGACTAAAGTGAAGTGAAATCAATAAATAAAAAAGGCTTTTAAATTCAGTTCACAATTTCAAATTGAGTTTGTTAAAAGTGTAACTAATTAAAAAAACGATTTTTAATCCCTGATAAGTTACATATAAATCAACGTAATATAAAAGTTTTTAAATGTAGACGATGGTGGAAGTGGAAATCAAGTATGAAAATTCATCTCACCTTTCCCCACGAACAGTGCTACAAGAACGAATGCTTAGGGAATGCGAGTGGATAGGGATTTGTGATAAGAAGTACGGTAGCTAAAGCTAATTGTAAGGAACACGGTAATTAATTACAATTACAATTAACTTAGAAAATAATTAGTGCTAAAGAATTTTTTAAGACATCGGGAGTTGAAGCGGAGAAAAAAAGAGAGAGAATGCTGATAATTATGTCTGCATTGATTGAATTGAACCGCACAGCATCAACAAATTCTGAACGACTCCGACTGTACAATTTTCAAAATCTAAGACTAGGTTAATTAAACTACAAAAAATTAAATAAAGTAGGATAAAGGAAGTTGCTAATTAATGCTAATTAAGGTGCACTTTGTTTCCAAGATTCACGAAAATTGACAATAACAAAACTCACATTCACAACCCAACAACATTAGACACGAATATCTCCTGCATACACAAACAGTTTTATTTCCATTTCAAAATTTAAATCCTCAAATTCAACAAAATCCACATCTAATAGGGAAATCAAAATCATTTTCTACACCAAATTTCACCCAAGTTAACAAAAGCAAAATTACCTAAACAATGTACAGATGTTCTCCCAAGAACAAACTAAAATCAAAATCATTTACAGTTTTTTAAATTAGCTAATTACGACATTATAAAAGATTCATACGAAAGAAATTTTCTGATTCTTCTCTAGAAGACGAATCAAGAATGGAATCAAATGGTGGTAAATAATTTTGAAGATTCTGAGCCGCGTGTGTGAAACTTAAGTGGACTAATGTAATGTGAATAATTGTAATGTTAGTTGTAAGCGTAATGTAAATTAAATGGATAATGACTTTAGGGCGTTTGGTTAATAATTAAAAGTAAGAGGATTAGGGAAAAAGCAAATGAAATCTCTCCTACTAGTGCAACTGTAATTAGGAATACTTAAAATTAATGAATTAATGAATACATTAACTACAAAAGTGGTTGTAATTGTAAGTGCAACTAATCTGTGTAAATAATGTACATGTCACTATCCCTAAATGTAAGTTTAATATAAAATCTTAATTACAATTAAGCGAGCGAATAGAGCTGAAGACGTAAATGCGAAATGGATGAAGACGATGAATTGTTGTTGACGCGAGCAACTCGCTCGTTGATTGGATGAATGGAGGATTCGGTGGATGGAGAGAAGAAAAACATGTTTAATGAATCCTAATTGAAATGATTTTGATTAGAGTTATAAACGGAATGGAAAATCCCAAGGTCGAAATTCACAAATTAATCTTTGTTTTGTTACGAATGCGCTGGGAAATTTAATATTATCAATTGTCACTATTACTAGACGGACAAAATGAATGAAATAAAAGTAAAACCCAAATGAAAAAGAAAAGCGGAGAAAGCTTTGATTTCATGTCATTCTTCCATTCACAGTTACAGTTACAGTAGAATTTCCCTGCACTGGACTACAACAAATTCCTACTCACGTCATTCTCATTTTTGTTGGAGTGAAAGCAGGACAAAGGGAAAGCGGGGATGTGGGGAGAAAGCAGTGGAGGGTGAAAGTGAATTGCACATTCCGCTCCACGTATGATCAAGTTGACGCTGACACTGACGATGACGGGATGCGTCATGGCAACCGATTCAATCTCCAGTCCCTTCAAATTACCACTCAAACTTCCAGCTCCCACACTCCCCAAATCCAACAGCCCCACTTCAAAATTCCCTCCCCATTTTTACTTGTGGAGAAAACTGCACTAATCTTCGCTTTCAAAAGCTTGTAGTGGTGCAACTGTTTTTCTCCCATTGCTCCTCTCCTCTTTTATTTCCTACCAGTATCGCGAAATTCATTCGTCTTCTAAACAAGCAAATTTTATTCTCTACTTACGAACTATTTAACGATATTGCAGCAAAAATGAGACTAATTGTACACGCAATTGATTTCGTTTTTACCAGTAACGTAACTACGCGTAGGCTTCATGGACCTGGAAACACAAAGCCCTCTTTAACATTTCCACACAAATGCATTTTTAAAATTTGCATCAAAAAGTCGCACGTTGTTTTTAATTTACGGTCATTTAACGCTAATGATGCTAGGATTGCGCTGTTTTTGAAACTACGAAGTTTCTAAAGGAGAGTCGTATGGGAAAATGGGTCCGTAAAGGTTAAAATGACATTGGGATTGAAACGGTGGATGTAAGAATTTGCTTGTGGAGCATAAACGCGTCCGTTGGTGCAAGTGACGAGTGTGGTTTTTGTTATTGTGGTGCTTTTGTTGCGGCTGACATGTGTCATGTCATCGACATCGCTCTCCCATCGCAACCACCCATCCGTTGTCCATCCAACGCTTGCTTTCTCCTCTCAACTTTCATTTGCTTTCCCCTTCCCCACACACTCATTTTTGGCTTTCCACACAAACCTTCGTGATGACGTGCATCAAAATCCTTCCCAGTCGCTGTCCCTTGTAATTCACTTGTCATGCTGAATACGTGTAATGTCAATTTCACCGACTCTAAACTGCTCCAACAACGCAGTCAGCTCCACTCAACCCTGTCTTCTTTTCTCCAAATCCACAATGCGCAAAAACTTTCTAATTCCAAAATATTCCAAGTCTATTGCACCACGTTTTGCGAACATGTTTTAGTCCCTTTATCAGCATACACTACTATCTTTGAAAATTCATAAAATAATGCAGCGATCAGTGGCACCCGCTTTAGTTTTTGCTTGCAAAAAACAATTGCATCTTACCTTGTCAATTATAAAAAGTACGTCGTTTTTGCACATTTTTGAAAAACCTTGATGTTCTTCGTGCTTATTTAGTTTAAAAAACTGCGTCGTTTTTGTGTAAATTTGATACAACTTCGACATTTTGACGAAAATCAAAAAAATTTTCGTCCAGATTGTTCTAAATTTAAAAAAATAAAACATCATTTTTGTGGAAAAGAATCATGCAGTGCATTTTTATTAATCAATTGTATTCCGAAGTCCACGTGGCCCTTGCCAATAGTTACGCTACTCGCTGGATTGGCTCATAAAAGTGGCACATTTTTGCAAACTACAAAATACTCACTGAATTTAATTTCCATGCTTTATGAAGTCATTTGGTTAATTATTCAGAATATTGAAATGTGTTCCAAAGGCAATCACTGGAGCTGAATGAGTTTGACAAGTGACGATATGCAAGTGGCTAGATATAAAGAAAGCCGCTTTTGCATGGTAAGAGTTAGAAGATTTTGACTCGGGAGAAAATGGAGCAAAGGATCGCGTTGGACCGGAGAGGGAATCGCGATTGCTCGGAATGCATTGTACACTCGGCAATTTTTATTTCCATTTTTATTGTGCACTGACAATAATACTTATTGTTATTGTAGCGTCGTATCTCTTCTCTTCTAGCGTGCTTTCTCCGCTTTCTCTTTATTTGTTTTTTTCTATTTATGAATTTTGTGCCCCTTTCACTTGAATTGACTTTCACTCATCTTTTAGGGTCGGCCGCCTTCGTGGGTTTTCCAGGGATAGAATTGCCCAAAGGATTGTCAGACACTGTCTTTGTGCTTTCACCATCCATTTCTCGCAGACAGTTTGGAATTTGCGCGCATTAAATTCCTCCACTTGTTCATCCTAATGTGGCTAACGACTGCTAGACAAATCTAGAGCAAATGGCCAAACAGCTTTCGCTCAAAAATGGGGATAGTAAAAGCCTTTAAAATGTTGCTTTCTCCTTGCACTACATTCTAATCTGCTCTCATCAAAACGGCCGTTGCGATGCTAACGGCGTGTACGGACGGCTAAACCAAGTGTAAGTGGTGAAAGCAGAGATGGAGAAAGCAGTGAAAGTTTTATTATGTATTAAAGTGAAAAGTATCTCATATGTGTCAACATCTACTTATGCCTCCACACCAGCATTATCATGCATTATGCAACTCCCAACCACTTTCTCCACACGCAACCTTCCTTCACCTTCATTATCCAATGCATTCTTCTTCACTCCACGCTTTTCCTTCTCTCGTCGTCCCTTGCAACACAACCACCTTATACTACGTGATTATTCCATTTTTTACCTGCAAAACTAGACATGTTTTTTTCATAAGCGAAAAAAATTGGTTCTACGCGACGCATTTTAACATATTTATGCGAACCAGAATTGGCAACTTTTAAACAGTAGCGCCTACCGGTTTTTTGTAGTTCTGGAAATACGTAATCTCGTGTAAAATGTTAAAAGAACTACATCTTGTTTGGTGTAATTTAAAACAAAAACTGCGTCGTTTTTCATTATAGGTTTAAACAAACTTAAGGAAAAGTTGCGTATGACGACGTTTTGTTGGAATTTTAAAAATACTCCTTTTAGGATTATACTCAAAAACAACATTCAAAATGTTTTGAATTCTCAATTACATTTGAAATGAAGACTAACAGTTTTCACTTTGTTCCATGTCACTCGTGCTTAAAAATCCTGCCAAAGATGTGAACAAAACGTGAGCGGATGACGCGTCATGTTCGAATTAAAGTAGGAAAGAATGAAGAGTGGAGCAAGTAGTTTGAGTGAATACAAAGTACTTCTGTGACAAGGATAAAGATAACGAGGAAAAGAGAAAGAAGTAGGAGAAGGTAAAGCTGGTATTAAGGGAAAGCGTGTGGTCCAGTAGCACAGTGCTCCAATTACCGAGAGAAAGCGGAGAAAGAGAGTCCGAAGATAATGCGTAGGATGTGAGTAGAAAGGGAAATTGAAAGAAGGGGGAATTTGTTGGTGGTGGTCGCAGTTGGGTATAATTTGGCTCAGGTTTCTTTCCAAGAAGGACGATGAGAAGATTTGCGGAGAAAGCTCATACGACCACTCGACTCATCATCAGTTCAATTTACTCGCACAATAACCATCCAGCGCAATCCACTGCGAACAAAGTCCAGGAGAAGTCAACAAGACGACAACGAGACGAGGAAGCTCTAAACAAAGCAAAACGAGCAACACAAACAAGACTCGCGCCTTCTCAGCCCAGCTTTCTCCGGACTTTCTCCGCTTTCACCAGCTATCTGTATTCCCCTTTTACCCATTCTCCTGCTAAGATCGTAGTCCCTCCTACCAATCCTTCCAACTCAGCCATTTTCAATTAAACTCGAAACGAAGATACATATAGAAACATTTCTCCTTTCACTTAGCTAATTCTATATTTTTAAATCAGCAGTCGCAGGTAATTAACGTTTGTCCTCTGCACTGCAAGAATATACAATTGGAAAAATGCAAGTGAAAAGAAATATTTGCGCTGTCATCAAGTCATGCGAAAATAGTGTGGATGTTGCAAGTAGAAAAAAGAGTCTGTCGAGACAGTAACATGGACTTTTCTAGTGAAGGAGCAGGGGCGTGTATAGGGCCGACCTTTGGGGGCAGTAAAACCGTAAAACTAACACATTTTGAAAACGCCTCATTTTATTGAATTAATGATTCTTTAAAAAACATAATTTTAATAATTGGAAGTTTTTGAAGGGTGTTATTTTTTTTCCATTGCGCTTTTAAAAGAGCTTGATTTTTCCAATAAGCAGTTTTGAAACAAAATTTTCTTAAATTGCGCTTTTTGAAAGGGTTTAATTTTTCTATTTCTGCAACAGTTTTTTAAAGGTCCATTTTTTCAACTAAAATTTTCTGAAAAGTTCTAACTTTTGAATGAGCACTGCCTAAAAAGTCGATTTTTAAAATATTTGGAGGGTGTTTCAGCATCCAAGCTCCCTCCCCAGGTACGCCGCTGAAAGAGAAGAGCGAGGAGGGAAAGCGAAGAAAACACTGGAATGGGAATGACGAGTAAGATTTGAGAATTTGATGTTGAGATTGGCTGGAGACAAGAAGGAAAGCGTTTGTTGATGGTTTGAGAGAGAAGTGAAAGGAGAGGGGAAAGCGGAGACTAGTAAAAGTCGGAGTGTATGGTTGACGTATGCACATAAACTGCCCAGATTGACTTGGATCTCATCCAAATGCTCTTTAACTCGAGCTTTACAAAGCAATATTGTCAAGATGCTTCCGTCGCACAACAAATTTCAACATACTTTCGCCTTCTCCTGCTTTCTCCTCCTTGCTCCAAGTCATGGCTCCAAGAGAGTGTGTGTCGCTCATTGTCTCGCTCAATGAATCTCTCATTGCTTCCATGCATTCCGTACCTCGTTCGTCCTCCCCTCCACTCGTACAGCAATTCCTCCGCTTCCTTCCACTTGACATGGAAATCCTATGCACAACGACTCCGGCTAAATTAAGATTTACAAAGCAAATAAATACTCAATTCTGTCTCTCCATTATCCCGCACTACGTCATCAATATCCTTCGTTAGTGCTCTCGCTCAAACTAGGCATTTATGCAAAGTGAATGCGACCTTTTTCATTTTCGCATTTCTCCCTTTTACTTTCTCTTTTCCTTCTTTCACTCCCTTGTCCTACACAATGTCATCTCCATATTCTTCCTGCACCTAATCCACCTAATTCCACTTTGTTTTTTATGCAAAAATCAACTGCCTCCTTCATTATCATTCGTCTGCACAAATTCTAATTTGCTTCTATGCACTTTGCAATCCTGTAACCCGTTTAAACACTAACTGCAATGCTGCGCATTTTACAAATTCGTGAAAAACAAAATTTGTCCCGCTTTGGTTCATTTTTGTAGTTAAATTAAATATAATGTGTAGCTACATAATTTGCATATAACAAGGTTTGCTTGTTCAACGACATTTGAATTCTCTTGAAAAAAACCAAACTAACCCTTAAATTGCATATGTTTCGTTAAATCTCTTTCCGTTTGCACCACATGCTAGGAAAGAGAAGACTTTAGAGCGTGCAGGAAGGAGAAAATGCTCAGCCCAAAAGAACAAAAGAGTTTTTCTTCACTTCACATTTTGCAAAGTTGCACAGTGACGAGTGTATGCCTTTATTTTCTACGTTTCACTTTCTTTCCCTGCTTTTCCTACTGCTTTCTCCATGCCTCGGTTCGTACTAGAAACAGTGGAGCAGAACAGGGAATAAATCCTGCTTAATTTCCCCTCCAAAGCTAGAGTCAAAGTCAATGCATACACACAAGCTTTCTTTGGGTTCTCTTGAAACTGAAATAAATGAAACGAATGCTTTGATCAACTCTCCCTCGATGCACCGAGCTCGAACGGTTTACTGAACCAAGCTAGAGAATGCGAGCAACAAAGTCTACAAGCATTAGGCAACCACAACCGAGAAACAAAGCCGGAGGAGAAAGCAGAGAAAGAAAAGCACGAGAGAAAGTTGTTCACATAAGAAGCCCCATCCTTGCTTACATGACGCATCTCATCTCACACAATCCTTCTTTTCTCCAGATCTGGAACTGTAAAGAAACTGGACCCGGATCTGTGAATGTGGAACTCGAAACTCGAGCACCGCACAACATCTCCTAAATCCTGTACCTTTTCACAAGAGTCGACAGTGAGGCAAACAATAGGTTTTTAAAAAAGAGAAAATCCAAAGAGGTTTCCAATGGAAAAACGTGAGCTCTTGGGCTAAATAGAGCACAATGAAATGCAATTTCCATTCTGAATCTCAATCACGATCACAAACTCAAGCCAAAGCCCGTAACCCAAACGGAAATGGAAACCCAACCACAAACGCGTTTTCTTCTTTTCATACACAAGGCCATCAACGACTGCAGCAGAATACGAAACGTCTAATGAATTGCATACGAAATCAAAGTTCCAAAATTTACAAGGAATTTCATTTGGGTTTCAATCTCGAAAAGACAAGCAAATATTTGTTGTTACAAATAATCCTTAGCAAATTAGCGGTTAATTTTAGGCAGTTGCTTATGATAAGAAGCTGAGATCTTTTTCCATTACTACCATGACAAGGACAAAAGAAAGCGATAGCTAAGTGAAAGTGGAGAAAGTGCACACTGGGAAATAATTGTGTGCACAGGACGACGATATGATTGGAAGCATTGCTGGAGAGAGCACTGCAGAACAATTCAATCGAGGAAAAGTCCAAAGACAAGAAAAACAAAAAGAAAACAAGTTTCGTTTTTCAATTTGTATTCTTTTATTTTCCAAGAAATCGCAAGAATTCCAAGTAGTGCTTGGAATCTGCCACGTTATTCCCTAAATATATAAGCCTTTGTCTCAAACGCAACACAAAACGAAACACAACATTCCTCACTTCTTACTTTCCCCAACTTTCTGCGACAATTCCTCTCAATTTTCGCCTTACTTGATTTCATTTATTTTCAATTTTAGCTCTGCTTATCGCTTCTTTCCAATTGACTTCGCCACAACTTTCACAACTCATACTCTGCTTTCCTACCATGAATTTCTTGTAAAATTCGGCTTCTTTTTCACCAACTTTGCCTCCATTTTTATATTTTTTCTAAATCCGGAATTAAGTTTGCTCAACGCTTATTGTTTTAGTAAGAAATGGATTACACAGTTAATGTTGGGAGTATAAAGGGAAAGTAAAAAGTATGCGAATAAAGGAGAGTGCATTGAATAATTGAGTGGAGGATGAAATGAAGAGAGGGAAAGGAGATGAGATTAGCTCATGTTGGCTGAAAAAGCTTATTTATGATGGAGGAGAAAATAAACAAGCTTATTTTGTTGAACTTGGACGTGGTAGTTGTGACCTTTGCTGGCTCTTCGTGCACTACTTTCTCCAACGGTGCGGTGGGCAGAGGAAAGCAGTGCATAAAAAAGGGAAAATTGTTCATGGTCTGATCGGTGGACAAGTTGTGACTTTCTCGTGCGTACTTTGGCCAGAGTTGCTCGAGAATGGAGACAGGCCGCATGAAATATGAACCAACACAAATGAAAACTACTTCGATTTGTCATCCTCCCTGTCTTCCTCCACCTCATCACAACTTTTTTATCTTTCCACCTTTTTTACCCAAATTCCACCAACCGTCTCCCTCCTCGCTGACTCAAATGCAAAACTGCCACTTTCAAATTCCCCGCTTCAATTTCTCCAACTCTTTTTTCACACACTGCACTCTGAACGCATTGGAGATTGTGTTGGTTTAGATAATGAAAAAAGGCAAGTGCTGAGGAGTACGAAAAAGGAGAAAGAGAAAGTCAATGATGAAGATGTGTTAACACAACTAACACTCACACTCCAGTAAACTTTCACCTCAAGACTTTCTCCTGACTTGCTTCAGCCCAGGAGATCCTGAAGCGTTATTTGCATACATATTTACCAGGAACAGCTAACGAGGGATCAATTGAGAGTGATAAGAAACGGAAGAGAAAGCAAACGCTTTCCCCATCCAAAGAACACGAGAGAAAGTTTTTCTCCTTCCACTTCTCGTCTCAACAACTTTCCTTGTATCCATCGGCTTTCTAATCCAATATTCCTTTGTTTTCCTCACTTTCCACTTTCCTCTCGCACAATTCCAGCGCGAGTCACTTGTACCTTAAGCCTTCTCAAAGGCAGTCATGAATGCTTTTCTAAAACCTAGGATCATATTGCGAGTCATACAAGGAGCTTCAAATCATCAATTTTAGTCAAGATCAATTTAAAGTGAAAGCGATCAAAGAAAAGTATTTTAAAAATACACAATTAGGTTGCAGTGCATTTGTGGTGGATTTTGCGAGAACGAAAAGAAACCGTAGCACAGAAATATCTGCACTGCCTCATACATGGCGAGGACGAAGCGTTGAAAGTGGACTTGGGTCGTTGAATGTTTGTCATGAGCCCATAGCAAATAGAAAGCAAGGCGGACTGAGCAAGCAACGTCATTTTACGTTCACATTATCCGTGGTTAATGGCATGTGAACCAAGACGTGATTAAAACTTTTACCTGCTTTCTCCCTCACATTCCCCTTCACTTCCAATTTCTCCTCCTTTCCACACGCTTCTTGACACGGTTTCGCTTCCTGCCACTTCTCGTCTCCTTTCATATTTTTACGCTCGCTGGCCACAACATTTCCTCCTTCCTTTCCTTCCCACCGTCACATACGTACTTCTACTTTCTCCAACCTCATTTTTGAGACGAACCAAATTTCTCAAATTCCTCTGAAAAAGTTTGTCATTGCAACTTTCTCCACAGCTCCTCCGGAGTTCTATGACATGCAAACCCTGACAAACCACCAGCACCAATGCCAATGTGGGCATGTACCTGGATGCATTCGGATCCCGTGCAAATGTTTCATTAAATAATCGCTTCTAAACTAAATTCGCAATTTTAAGATATTGCATGTGCAAATATTTGTATGATCAAAGCTGAAAGAGAAGAAGGCGGTGGGTACTGGCATACTTAGTGTAAATACACATGGGAATTTCAGCATTGCTTCATTTACCCACTTACGAGGATTCTACGACGCTTTCATCTCTCAAAATTGGAAAGACTGGTTAGCAGTTTTCATAGCGCTTTCCTAGACTTCACGTCAGAATTAAATGTTGTCAAGGTTTGTGAAACGTGAAATCGGTTCATTTCGCACTGACATAAAATTACTCGTATTAAGACCAAGTAGGAATTTTATTATTTTTGCAAAAAAAGTATTGTTTTTGCTTATAGTTTGTTTTGTATGCGGAGTAGAGACGGGGGGAAAATTCAGCTAATTTTTCAACTACAAGGAAAAAAATTCTCATCGGTTGCCTTTTGAGGAATTGCAAGTTGAATGAAATGAATTGTAACGAATGGATAAAAGATGCCCTACAGACAAAGCCAAAGTTGTAATTACGTGGTCTCTATGCACGGCCTGGAAATGGAAAAAGCGTATGTGGAAGATCCAGTGAGTTCTCGTGCGATGCCTCGGACCATCGCTCAAGAAACGACTGTGAAAATTTATGTATCTCGTCCAGCTTTCTCCTCACTCGCTTCCATCTCTCGGCCGCTGCTCATTTGTTATGCCGTCAAATTTGACTGGACTTTTGAAGAAATCTG
>JAAXYX010004135.1:0-12878 GCA_036851915.1 Ptenothrix huangshanensis
CTCTATTTTGGGTGTTTTTGTTATTTTTTCGAAGGTCAGATGAGCTTGTTGCCTTCTTTAATGCAATGTTTGCACAAGGAAAGAATATTAAAGGCAAACAGGGGCGATGTTTGAGGAACGTTTTTGAATTTGCTCCTCTAGAAATACTTGCAGCTACATATCCCATTTTGTTAATAGTTTCACTTGTTGGTTTCGGGTCCATATCTTATGTTTTTCCAGATATGCCCATGTTGCTTAGTAATGCAATTGCCATTCAAGAGAACCAAGAAAAGTTTGTTGTCTTTGTTTTCGCCATAATCGATGGAATCGCATTCGTGTTTTGGATGAACAATTTATATTTTGGATTCTTAATTCTCATGTTGTTCTTTCTACTTATTGACGATATGACGCAGAAAGTTGCTTCCTCGATCAAATGTCATCATTTAAGAGCAGATCAAATTGGATTTTTATGTAGTTTGAAGTTGTATACCAAATGCCGCCATATTCAATTGTTAATCATTTATTTCAATGAAATTTTCGCTTACGTCATTTTTTATGCAAGACTGTGTATGATTACGAACACGAAAATGTGTATTTTGTTCCTTGTTCTTTACTCAAAAGAAAATATGGTAGCAACTTTGTTTTTCATTTTCATCATGATCTTTACACCGACTTCATACGCGCTTCTCTTTGGCAATGTATTTAAGTACACAAAACGATTGTTAGTAGTAAAGCATGCACTGAACCATTATTCGTATAAAGATAAAAGGAGGGGGTATATGAAGTTTTCTGGGCGATTATATAAAATGTATGGAAGATCTATCCAAAATATTGGGGTCCGGGTTGGCATGTTTCACACATTAGAAAGGAGGTCAACCCCTATCTTTGTGAATTTTGTTTTAAGAAATGTGTGCAGATTACTCGTTTCCTTTCGGTCGTACGCTTGAAACTTGGAGATAATGTGAATATGAAATGTTATAAGTGCACAGAAATGTGAAGTTTATAAAATACCCGGGTTGAAATGAGACCATTGGTATCTACACTATAAAACAAGTTCGGCCATGTTTGGGACAGGCAGTGATAAAAAGGGTGGAAAGACTTTCAAGCTGAGTTTGTACACTCTCAGAACGTTACTTACAATCAGTAGAATGACTATTAAGTTTAAAATCTCTTGAATACGATTCGATGACTTTATTGCTTATGTTTGAAGCTTGCTTTTAACGATTTGATTGTGGTACGGTTTAGTAAACTAAATTTTATTATTTTTATAAAATATTATTTCTTGATTTTTCGTGGCCTACACATGTTTTGTTGTTTTGAAAAGCTTATAAAGCATTTTGGGCTTCAAAAAGCATAATTGTAGCATTTCAAAACAGATTTTTAGACTTTAAGACTAGTTTTATACCATTTTGTATTTGTATGCATTTTGGTCAATTATGTTTATTCATGCCATTTATGTATATTTCTGCAACTAGTTTTCTGTCTCATTTTTTAAAAATGCTGGAATAAAAGCGATGATTTTTAGCATTTTCAAATCTGAAAAAAGCGTTCTTTTAAAGGCCCTAAAAAGCCCTTGCTTGGTCGCCTTATTCAAGTTTGATGTTATTTTGCATACCTAATTTGTAATCTTCAGGTTTCTTAGGTCAGGTCATGGAAAGAAGTGACGACATTCCACGGCCATGATTCCGAAGTCCGGCTTACGGCGATTCTACTGTATAAAGTTAGGCCGTTTGATTTCAATTTTAATAGTGTTATTTATTGTATTCACATAGCTTCCTATAAATCCAGCATTTCTAATGGAACTTTATAGTTTTGATTCAGGGACGTAAACGGTAACATAGTTTAACAATTTTGAACAATTTCTACCTCTGATAACCGCTGGTTTGAAATATTTTGTGTAATGATTACCAAGTAGTTAAATAAAATAGAATAATAAATTATAGGAGCAAACATGCCGGAATTTCAATTACAGTAGCTCTTCACGCTTTAAAATAGAAACTAGACTGTGACACAAATGCTAAGCGACAAAGAGTTAATTCAAGTTTCCAACTAGCCGCGGTCGGGAGCAGACGTGTGTTTCCGTCTGTCCCGTCTCTGTTCCACGCTAGTTGTCCGAATAAAATTCTGTTTGGCGAAACTATCTCGCTGTAGATAGTCAAATAAGCCAAAATGAGTGCATTCCAAGGGGGACAGCTTGAGATATTTGGAATGGCGTCAGACTATTGCAAGCTGCTCACCTACCCGTGAGCTTACCCCAAAGGAAATTGGACACATAACGCCTTTGTGTATCCACAAGCAGTTGTTTCCATGAAGCTCTAATGGTCTATTGACCTAACCACTGCATTTTTTAATCTGCAGTTGACTAACGTCCCAAATACTTAGTGATAAGGAGATTACCCTCGCCTATATTTTTAGTTCTTTTTCTTTGGTGCTGGTATTTCGGGAATCTATATGATTGCTTTGCATACTATATATTCCGCCTCGCATTCAGTGGGATAATTTCCAGCTCTTTGGTTATCACTGAGGCAATTTTCGGCCACTTATAGGTATAGTCATTACGCTAATTACATAACGCTCAAGGGATCAATTGGGAAGTCGGTGCAATTGTGTCTCATTCTTGCCAACGCAAATCATATAATGAGTACACACATCAACACTTTCCTAAAGTAAAATAGCAATTATATAAGGGTAGTCTGGAATAGATCTTTTAATAGGTCTGAGCGGCATTTCACTCCGTGAATCCCCTTCATAATACATACATACAAGAGTTAATGTTCATATCTGTAAAGGGTCACTTATTAGCGTAAAAGTAGTCCGCGTAAAAAGTAAAATACTCAACCTTTTTTCAAATTGCTGACGAAAACTAAGGTATTTTAAAATTTTAACTTATTTACATTCTATCGAGAATGAATATTCTTCCAATAAAAGTAGATGTAACATCAAAAAACATGTACAAATATCTTAAAATAGAAAAAGACTCTAGGTGTTACATTTTGTCATATTTTGCCTTGATTATACGTATCAAACTTTACGCGTTACGAAAATAGTTTTCTTTCCGGAAGTAAGAATCTCTCGCGTCTCGCCTTTACCTTTTAACAAACCTTGTTGTAGTAATGTGCATCACGCTGGTAATGTTTTGGTCAACTTTATTATCCATTTCGAAGGTAAATGAGTAGGTTGTAGAGATGTCAAATACAAGACCCAAGACACAGGCCTGTCGCCATTTTCCCAATCCCAAGACCCAAGACACTTGTACTCTAAGTACAAAAATTTTCTACATTTTTGCCACTTGCTTGTCGTAAAACTTAATCCCACACCAACACCGTGATTTTTCATCAAAAAGTCTTGGGCAAGCCCAAGACTTTTTGATGACATTTTTAGATATTTTTGACATTTCTAAATATTTTTTAAATCATATTTTTTATATTTAATTATATTATACGGTCCCTAGAAAAGTCATACGCATGTAGTTTATTTTGCCTACAGAATGACTACGATGACTACAATTTCTGAAATGACTTTGTTTGCGTTTGCGAAATAATTTCCGAATTTCCTTGTAATTTAACATTTAACAGTAATTCCAGGAAAATATTGGAGCTTCAATAAGGTTGTGAAAGCAAAGGCATAAATTCAAATGATTCTAATGATGGGCACGGAGAAGGAGTTTCATGGCTTCATAATGCCACAAAATGGGAATTTCATCATTGTGGCAATAAAAGTTAATGCCATTTTAATTCGAAACAATGGCTTTCCATTGGAGCGCATATATGACATGGTTAAAGCTGATTCTGGGTTTCTCAACCGAATAGGAAATAATTATAAACAACAAGTCCAAAGCTAGCAACACCAATTCAAATTCAAAAAACGCTAACTAGAATAATACTGCAATGGGTCTTCTGCTGGCTAAAATATTTAGCTGATGACATTATCAATGGAATGACCTTAAGGCCAAGGTCATTTATTTTCGCAACGGCACCACCCGATTCTTAGTTCTGAAGATATGTGCCATTTGCGCTTGATTACATAGCTATCTTCGAATCCAAATTTAAACATGAAATAATGAATAGGTTCCTGTCCACGTGCTCAAATACTGACATTTCGCTTAAAATTACCATTCATTTCTTCAGTTACTCAAAGTATTGTGACACTCAGGTCTACACTTAGAATCAGTAATTTCATGTTTGTAGTTTTGTATTGAGCTGCCACTCTTGCACACGTCGAACCGAATTTGGTTACCATGAACAACTTCATATGCAAATACTCTTAGCCGTTAAAAAAACTAAGAAAAATTCATTGAAAATTATTAAATCACGTTGAATATCTAATACGACGTATTGCATCTATAAATCATCATCGTAGAATCATAGTTTATTTTATAAATATGCTTTACCAACGAAAAAATCTTAATTGGAAAAATTTCGCCCTTTAAAAAAGTGATAAAATTTTACAAACTGTGACTTTATAAAATAAAATAATTTATAATTTAATTATAATAAATTTACTTTAATTATAATAAATTTAATTTAATTATAATAAATTTAATTTAATTATAATAAAATACAATTTGAAAAATCAGCGCTTTTAAAATGGGATAAAATTTCGAAAAAATGCGCCCCTGCAAAATGCGATAAAATTTTAAAAAGTGTTTCTATTCCAAAAGCCTTAATTTGAAGCATTGTGCACTATCAAAAAGTGTTAGTTCCAAAACAAAACTTTTATATGCAAGTACCAATTTAAGACAGAATTTCGAAATGACTATTATAATGATTTACACAAAGAAAGAATTGAATGACTTCCTGCCACCATTCACTTTTTCACTAAATTGGAGTCTAATGTTAGTAAAAGTTCAACTAAATGGGATTTTGGATTAAAAATAATTGCTATAATTTACAGCATATACATACATCATTACGCTATTAAATCCTTTTTAAATACACCAGTAATTCGCTGTGTGATGATCGTGTGTGATATATGTAAGCAAAACAGGAAGTTCTAGATTTACTTGAAAACTTGACAAAAACATATAACACCGTAGCGTTTTCACTATACTTCAGTCAGATTTAGCCATTTGTTCTTCTCCTTGATTTTATAGTCATACTTCAATAACGCAAGAAAAAATGCTTACAAAACTCGAAGCCTGCTTTAATTTAAAAGCACTTTTCCTTCTGTCCTCGATCAACGTGATTCCTATACAAGTTGCTGCAAAGAAAGGTCAAATTCAAGTTCAAGGATCTTTAAATAGAAAACTAGTTTGGTGGTTGCACTTCATTCTATTTTTTCTTGTGTATACCTACCAAACTACGCGACTTTTTCAATCTGTCTTTTTTTCCGATTTGAGGATCCCTCTTCATTATATCCTAATTAACTTCTTTGCAGTTATTATCAGTAGTCTGGTTATTTTCTGGTCCCTATGTGTGTATATTCTTAAACTAAAGGAGCTTGTGGCCATATTCAACATATATTTTGAGCCACGAAAGAAAACATACGAGCATAAGGAGCGACGCTTGTGGAATGTGTTTAAATTTGCTTCTTTAGAACTGCTTGCAGCTACGTATCCCATCACAGTAACAGAAGGAGTTTTTGGCTTTACGCTTGTATGCTTAGTATTTTCAGATATGCCAATGCTGCTTCGAAATTCATTACAAGAGAACGAACAAACATTTGTTATACTACTCTATTTTACACTATTGGAGTTGAACACTTGTATTTTTTGGATAAACAACGCATACTTTGTTTTCTTAAATATAATGCTGTTTTTTCTTCTTATTGATGATATGACAAAAGAACTTGTTTCCTCTTGCAAGTGCTACTATCAAAAAAGGGATGAGATCGGATATTTATACAAGTTAAAGTTATACCAGCATTATGTAAAATGTAGGCATATTCAATTGTTGATCATTTACTTTAATAGTGTTTACGCCTACGTTATTTTTTCCGCCAGGCTGCTTCTTATAACAACCACAAAAATGAGTATATTGTGCTTTATTCTTTACTCGAAAGAAAATCTGGCGGCAACTTTGTTTATGAGTTTTCTCATGGTTATGTGTCCGATTTCGTATGCACTTCTCTTCGGTAATGCATTCAAATACACTCAGAGACTGCAAGTAGTAAAGCAAGCTCTTTTAAACTGTTCGGGTAAAGTTGGAGGAAAAGGACCCAAGACGAATGCCACTTCTGTTCATAAAAGATATGGACGATCCATTCGAAGTATTGGGATCAAGGTGGGTATGTTTCACACACTGGAAAAGAAATCAACTCCTGTATTTGTTAATTTTATTATAAGAAATGTGTGTAGATTACTTGTTTCTTTTCGATCGTATATGTAGAACGTAGAAAGAATTTACACTGAAATCAGTGTATGTACTTGCAAGAAAACACAAAACAATTTAGCTTGAGAAACAGCTGAGGCAATTAATTTTGTGTTAGTTTTCCGCATAAATTAGAGATTATTATGTAAATTCATATGTTCTAAATTTGTTTTTAAACATTATTTTATTAAGTTAAATCTTTCCATCTGTAAGCTATGTAAACCATTGAGTTCTTACAAGTAAACACACATGTATATATATAACCAAACCTTGTTTACTGACAGGAAATTATTTCAAGTAGCGCAATTGCGTTTGTGTTGACATTAATTTTGGAAAAAGCCATTATATTAACTGACCTTATAGTCCTTAGTAATATACGATTGTTTAAGTGGTGACTATTGTGCAATAGCTATTTAGTAAAAGGAATTAATATGTAAGGTAAATGAAACTTAATTTACCAAACATTCATGCACGGAGCATTAATTAAAAGGGTAAAAGTACAAATAGCGTGGGTAGAAATCAAATGATCTGCAACTAATACTAGAAAAATTTATGGAAATTTTCAAAATTGTTTTTCAAATTAATTTAGAAGTTTTAAAAAGACAGTTGCGTTAATCACTGCGTTTTTGTGGAGAAAGTCCAAAATTTTTAAATATCTTCAATTGAAAATTCCCGTCCGGCTTACAGAAAGTAAATTCAATGCCGCTCCCATAGCCAATAAGGAAATAAAACTACAAGAGAATTTGAGCGCAAAAAAGTGCGGATTACATTAAGTCGAATACAGTGCAAAGAAACAAATCCCTGCGCGATCTCTTAGTTTTGTCTTGCTTACAGAAATTTAATGTGTTTTAAAGTCCGGCTTACGGCAATTCCACTCAAGTAGGTTTATTTTTTCCTGAGCATAAGAGACATAATTTTGGAATTTCGGTAACTTTATTTTTAAACGCGGCATATGTATACCTATATAAAATAGGTATATCATAGTATAAAAATGCAACTTTAACTTGGTTTAACATGCTTACGAAACAAGAGGCTTCTGTCAGGTTAATGAATGCATTGATTGGCAGAACCAACGAAACTAATGATTTCCTGTCAAAAATCAGATGTGCTGTCGTCACCCAATGCCCAAAGGAAGTGACAGCTAAAGAGAATGCTATTTGTAATCGAAAATGATTGCTTTATTTTCAACGTATACAGCGCTGAGTTATGAAATTGATACTGAATAAGTTATTACACTTATAATTGAATCCATTTTGCAATATTAGATGTATTAACAAAAGTGGAAAAATGTACATACTTGGTCCAACCAGAGAAATGCCACTCCTTTCCATTTTTATTTCTAGTGCAGTTTCCTTTGGATAATCAATCCAGGCCCATCGTTTCAATTTGGCTCTAAAACTAAGAAAATGCTAACCATAAAAGAAGCTTCTATCGTTTTTAAAGCCCTTTGTCTTCTATCCAAATTCAACATACTTCCGATAAAAGTTGATGTAAAAGCTGGACAAATACAAGTTCAAGAAACTTTGCGTGGAAAACTCATCTGGATCTTACATTTCGTTCTGTTTATCATTGTTTATGTCTACCAATCGTCGCGCCTTATTCAATCAGCATTCTTTACCAAATTAAGGACACCACTCCATTACATCCTGATTAATTTTGTGGTAGTAACGTGCAGCAGTGTCATAATTTTTTGGTGCTTCTTACTATTTTTTGTTAAGCTGGAGGAACTCGTCATTATCTTTAATACGTTTTTTAAGATACAAAAAATAGACGGCAAAAGGGAACGACGATTGTGGCACATATTTGAATTTGCTCCTCTGGAGCTCTTTACAATAGTATACCCGATCACGGCATTAGTAGCAATTTTTGGCTACGCTTTGCTATCTTTAATTTTTTCAGATATGCCTATGTTGCTTAGCAATGCATTAAAAGAGCATCAAGGAACAATTGTTTTAATTTGTATGAATATAATAGACCGAAACGTATTTATTTTTTGGATTAGCAATGGGAGTTTCATTTTTCTAAATATAATGCTATTTTTTCTACTTATTGATGATATGACCAGACAAATTGTTAACTCTTTGAAATATACTCATCTTAGAAAAAACCAGCTTGGATATTTCTACAATTTAAAGTTATACCAACTATATATGAAATCTCGACATATTCAATTGTTAATAATTTACTTCAATAGTGTTTACGCCCACGTGATTTTTTCCGCCAGACTCATTATTATATCGTGCACAAAAATGTGTATGTTGTGCTTCATTCTTTACTCTAAAGACAATCTGGCTGCAACTTTGTTTATTAGTTTTCTTATGGTATCTTATCCGGTCGCATACGCTCTTCTGTTTGGTAATGTTTTTAAATATACCGAGAGATTGCTGTTAGTAAAGCGTGCTCTAATTAGCTATGCAACTAATAGTGGGAGAGGAGGACGACTCGTGAATGCCAGTGGTATTTACAAGAAGCATGGAAGATCTATTCGAAGTATCGGGATCAAAGTGGGCATGTTTCACACACTGGAAAAGAAATCAACTCCCGTGTTCGTCAATTTTGTTTTAAGAAATGTTGGCAGGTTACTTGTTTCCCTTCGATCGTATTATATGTAAACCTGAAAAATACTAAAACCGCTGCACTATAAAGAAGCGGTCATAAATTATATCACGTTAAAAAGAGTAGAATTTTGGTACTACAGCTTGACGTTTTACGACTAGAAAACCGTAGTATTTAAATTTAACTGCTTGAGCAATAAAATGGTCTAATAGGTTACATAACAGTTACGTTTTGAATACATTTTGGTATTTCGTTTTACTCGCGGCATTTTACGTTTTTATGAATTGATAAAAAAATCAAGGAATTGAATTAGCCTTTTACTTTTTTTGTTTTTTGCTTTCTTTTCGTATGCATTAAAAAGCTACAATTATCACCTTACCCAGTTTTATTTGAAGGGAGAGGTTTTATTAAACTACAATCTACGCGCATGCCAATTCGTTCCCAAATAATTTCTTAAAAGGATAATTATTTCACGATTATTGAATTTTCGTACGGCATTTACCATGCAATATTTGGGAGTGGTTAGTGAAATTATTTTCTTTCGTGACCGAAAATCCCAAATCGAAAATTTTGTCAAGCCTCTAATTACGAAAGTAAAGCTTTTATAACTTGAATGACTGTACTGTAACGATTTGCACAAAGAATGAACTCATTCACTTTTTGTCTAAAATTGGCTTGTTCGTTGTTGTTACAAAATTGCATTTGAATACGGGGATATTGATAGTTAAGGTCAACGTGAAACTCGTGCTCGATTTGGAAAAATTGGTAGTTATCATTTATACAATTAAGATGTATGTTTAACATCAATAAAGACAAGAACTCCATTATTTGAATAAATTCTAATGAACAATGGTTTGTTACAAACAAAATCAACGACCCATTGTGTATAAATATACTTATCTTTTGAGTTTTTACAAAGCAAATTTGCAAAAAATATAAACAAGTTTTAGCCAGTAAAAATTGGCCGAACTTCGAGCATAAAGGCACATATAGTAAACTGTTTTGACTTTTGACGCGAAATTTGACTTTTGATTTACGGCTGCCATCATTTAGTCATCATCGAAGTAACCATACATTTGCATTTGCACTAGGACCACAAAAGTTTTAAATTTACAGAAATACAGTAATGCATGAAAATTATATGCAATTAAACTTGAAAATTCTAAGCATTTTTAAAAAACCCCAAAGGAGTTGTGTTTGGTCGCCAAACAGGTTTAAAACGTGTTTCATAAATCCTGCTTTTTCTAATTAACTGGCCTTGTGAATAACGCTTGGTTGTTTCATTAGATTTGCAATAGCTTTGTCTTACTTTAAGGTACACGAATGAATAAATTTAGCGAGTTTTAATAATAAGTTACATTTATATGTTTCTCTGCCATAGTATAGTTTTGTATTTCAACAAAGTTTGTTTTGAGCCCAACATTTTCTATACACAGCGTTTTGAAGTCACTTTGATTTTCTTCTTCTGGGAATTAAACTTTATTACAGTTTCATAATTTTTAAGCAATTGCTATCGCGATACCACTAGTTAAAACTATTGTGTGTAATTATCATTAAGTAGATAAATGAAAGTACCGGTTAAATGAGTAAACCTTCCTGGATTTTAATTACAATTCCCCTTTACTTGCTGAAATTTAAACAAGAATGTGACGCAAATATCAAACACCTCCGCAAGTATCAGTGTTCCTATATCCAGGGTCAGATTTGGACGTATTACATAACTTACTTTACTACTTGCTTCCTAAAAAAGTCTGCAAAAATGTAATACTTTTGAATTTCTTCAACATGCTTACAAAAGCAGCAGCCGTCTTAAATTTTGAACTAATTTATTTTCTATCGGGAATGGACGTAATTCCGATACTAATTGATTTAAAATCAGGACAAATTCAAGTGCAAAGATATTTAAATAGAAAAAGACTCTGGGTGATACATTTCGTCATGTTTTGCATTTGCGATAGAATTAGCGCCCGGGCCCTTGCTTCACGCTCCTGTTCCGCGGGAGTTCCCCGGAACCCGAGTGCTCCTCCTATCCTTGCCACGTCTTGTACCTACTTCGTATGCTTGACCTTAGATTGTACCCGTGTGTTCAGACTCGGACGTGACGGATGATAAGCAATAAATGGATGCAGATTCTTTGGCTACAAACTCGTTGACTATTTGTATCACTGTTCACTTTAATTACACGTAAAGGATTCACTTGAATAGATTGTTGGATTGATTCAGAATGATGTTGAACGTACAACTAAGATTACGGAACTTAAACGGTTATAGATTTCACTAACGAATTACAGGATTGATTTATAAACCACTTGCGGGATGTAAAGCATCACCGCAATTATGACTAAATAATAAATACTAAGTAATTACGAATCCGATCTCGATTAATGGAAAGATTTCGAGAACGGACAAATGGAGGGAAAGGGAATTACTAGCTGAAGCTTGCGAGAGCCGCAGCCTGGAGTTGTTACTTGATCAGAGAATAAGAACCAACTAAAGTGACTCGCATTCAAACTCGAGTTTTCCAGTTTGAAGCGTCGGTCCAAAAATAACTTGTGGCTTGTAGCCATTCAACTCCCTTGTTCTCTGGAGGCGCCAAAGTCTCCTTTCCTCTCTCCCTTTATCTCTTCTCTATGCTACCTCTCCGGTGCTAGGTTTCTCTACACATTGTTTATATTTACCAAACTATACGCCAAATTTAATCAGTTTTTGTTGCCGAATTGAGAACTTCTCCACTTTACCTTTTAACAAACTTTGTTGTAGTACTTTGCAGCACCCTGGCTATTTTCGGTCCTCATTTTTATACATTTTCAAGTTAGATGAGCTGGTTGCTATTATTAATTTATTTTTTGAAATAAGTACAAAAACTACTGCGACACGGAATCGAAATTTTTGGAAAGTATTAGAGTATGATCTGTTGGAACTGTTTGCCGCAACATATCCAATCGGGATAATAATTGTACTTTTTGGCTTCGTGTCGTTGTCATTAATTTTTTGAGATATGCCTATGCTGCTTTGTAGTGTAGTGCCAGAGAACCAACGAACATTTGTTATTATACTTTGTCACAAAATGATAGAGGTGAACACATTTTTGTTTTGGATAAATTTATATTTTACTTTCCCGAATATTATGCTGTTTTTTCTACTTATTGATGATCTGACAGAAAAAGTCGTTTTCTCTTTGAAATGCTACTATAGAAAAAAGCCAAGATTGTATTTGACTGCAGTTCGAAGTTGTACCAACTTTACATCAAGTGTAGGCATATTCAGTTGATTATCGTTTACTTCAATAGTGCATATTCTTGCGTTATCTTTTCGACCAGGCTGATCCTTATAGCGTGTACAAAAATGAGTATATTGTGCTTCATTCTTTACTCAAACAGCAATATAGTAGCAACTATTTTTTTCGCCTTTTTTATGACTTTTTGCCCGGTTGCATACGCTCTTCTTTTACAACGTCTTCAAGTACACCGAACGGTTTCTGGTGGTAAAACGTGCTCTCATCAATTATTCTTGCAACGATAAAGAGGAACGACAAACAAGGGTTTCCAGTTCTATTCACAAAACAAAAGGTGGGGGAAGTCTATCCGAAACATTGGAATCAAAGTTGGAATGTTTCATACGTTGGAAAGAAAATCTACTCCTATCTTTGTAAACTTTGTTCTAAGAAATGTAGGCAGATTACTTGTTTCATATTGGTCGAATGTTTGAACACTGAGATAGTGTGCTTTAAGTTCAATGTCAGATCATACTTCAATATAGATAAAGGTTAATGGCGTCAAGAAAGAATAAATTACTTTTAGCCAAGAACCATTCATAAATTACAACCGGGTTCATTTTTTTAATGTTCGGATACATTTTTTGTAAACTGAAATGAAAATAAATTGTACATTTTAAAATACATTAAAGGTAAACCCACCAATGTTGTAAAGGCCCCTGTATTGCTGTAGATTTACAATATTGTAATGTCACCATGGAAATTATTATGTACGATATAATAAAAATTCTACAAAATGTAAGTTTACAATAATACAGAGC
>JAAXYX010004136.1:0-12876 GCA_036851915.1 Ptenothrix huangshanensis
CATAGAGGGAAGAATGGGAAGGAGGAGAAGAGTTGAAATGCAAATATTTACATGTTTTCAGTCGGATTCTCCTCGTACTGTAAACTGTAATGTAGTAGGTATTGTAGTTGGTAGTTTTTCGACGCTTATGAGCACAAGTTATGGATGCGCAGATACTTTTGCAGGTATATGGACGTAATGTCATAAAAGTGTCAACTTCCCTGAACCTCAGTCTTGACAATGCTAGGGAAGCAGACAGCATGTATCTGCCATCCAACTCCAACCAGCATCTCTGAGCAGAGTGTGCAAGTTGATTTTAATGCGACTATCTGCTATGATTTCAATGTACATGTAGTGCAGTGTACGTAGAAACAAAGCGAAGCCAAAGCAAACGAAGCCAGAGCCATAGCGAATTGAATACAGACGAGAAGAAAAGGGAAGAGACTGAAAGGAGGTGATTGACACGTTGCCATTGGTTGCTGAGACTATTTATCGGATAAAGATACAGATACTAGGAAAATGAAAATGAAAACGAAATGGCATGGTTTCCTATGGTAAGGTTTGGTATGTTATTGCAAATGGCATGGCATGGTATGGTATGGCATGGGATGGCATGGGATGGCATGGAGATGGAGATGGTGATGGTGATGGAAGTCGACGTAGAATGAGGCAGACGGTTTGGGTTTGCGCGTGAATCTATAGACTTGACTACATTTTATTTCCATTTAAAACTACAGCTATAACTAGGTATACATGCCTCGGAGCGTCTGAGTGAGTGAGCTGACACTGGCGACGGCTTTTAACATTTCATTGGAAACGGGCACTTAAACTTTCGCAACTCCTTTATGTGAATCGTGAATCGTGAATGTGACGTCGAAAATATATTGAAACACTAGATGAGTTTTATGGATCTTTTTTTAGTCTTGTCCTCTTATAAGGTGTCAGCCAGAGCCAAAGCCAAAGAATGTGTTCACTTGTGATTGATTTATTTGTACTGGTCCGAGGATTAGCTCACAACTTGGAGAGACTTCTCTGAATTCCAAACGTTGTTAGACCGAATCAACCTCATGTTTATCAATTCCAGACTTTAGAGTCTCTTTCCCTCTCTCTCTCTCTATCCTTCTCTCCTTCATCCTCCAAAACGGAGTAAGAGTAACGAGAATGAGAGTGAAATGGAAGAAAAAAGTCATTGTGAGGTTTTGTCACATCAAAAATCTTGAGGGTTGCGTCGTAAAACGCTGTCAAAACAAACATTGCCTCATTGAATAATTACAATCAGATTGCTGCATCTGCACCACTACCACCACCACTACCACTATGTACTAGTATATAAGTATCTACTCTCGTACAAATCCAATCCACTCCAATGCAATGCAATGCCACTCACTGCTCACACTACCACTGCAAAAACGACCAAGATCGCTGCTACGATCTGCAAAACAATCCACGATATCCATCATAATATCACAAACTACACATTTTACGCATACCTATGTATTCCATCTCACTCGAATACTCCTAAATCAGCACATTTCTTTACAATTTCCAAGCATTTCGTAGACATTTTATTGAAGGATTCGAGTTTGAGTTGGAGTTTGAACAATGCATATGTATGTACTGTGAGGAGTAATTCGATGAAGAAGAAGATGGAGAAGAAATGCTCTGTAGAAAATTTCGATTTTTATGAGTTGCCTCCTTATGTGTATGGCTGCATGTCATAAGTGAACAAAGGTAGTGTAGAACATGCCATTCACCCACGAATCAAATGTAAAGCTTTTCTCTCTCTCTCTCTCTCTCCATCTCCATCTCTCCGTCTCATCCTCATTATATGGGGATGAAATGAAATTAATAAAAGGTATACATGCAGTTTATTGTATTGTATCTTATTGCATCGCATCATATCAAGTGATAGAGATTTCGTGGATGTTTTACTTATAAGTAGAGAACATTTAGTGCTAGTACAATCGTAGGTCAATACTTTTGCTTTTCCTTTCATTTTCATTTTTATAGACTGGGTGATAAAGTTGCTGAATGTTCATGTGAGTTGATAGCTACATTACATGTACATACATATGTAGATGTATGTAGACGGACTTGGTCTTGGTCTTGGTCTTGGTTTTGGTTTTGGCTTTGGCTTCGGCTTTGGCTTTGGCTTTGGCTTTGGTCTTGGTGTGGTGGCAGGTAGGTACAGCACAGAACTAGCTAAGAGAAAATGTCCAATGTTGGATCAAATGAGTAGAGCAACATGACCTACCTATATTTTTTAATAGCTCCAACTTCAATCTAAATGAATTCGATAAGTTTACCATGGACCAACATGAGCTTGTACTATATGTATTATCCCCACAAGTTTTTCCAAGTAGTTAAAAATGTACAGTGTACATACATACCAAACCAATGTACTTGGGTAGGTACGTGGTATTATTATTACCTGGTACGATAATGATTACCTACCTATGTATGTATAAAAGGAGTTAGTCTCAAGTCGTACACCTTTCCCATTACTAGAATCACGTATATTGTACATAGGAAAATAGCTCTTATAATTTACAAGATTTGTTTTTTTTCTCTTCAATTATTCATAAAACAAGAGTTCAATCGAGTTTCCAATTTTAAAGCAAGTACCCAGAGAATGAATATATTTATGACTTAATTCATGCCGTATAGAACAAGCGATGAAAAATGGATTCGATACTGTTCCTTTACAATCTGGTGAGCCAATGCGTACATAAGTAATTACTTACGCCATTGCCATCGACATCGACATCGACATCGACATTACTATCGTGGAATTATCAGCGTGAAGTGTGCACTTTAAAGTGATTTTTATTTTGTTAGATTCTTACTCTAGAGATTTTGTTTTTCCTTCCTATACTACATGTCTACCTACCTATTATCTGTACTTCAAATTGCAAATTGCAAATTGCAAGAAAGAGCTTTTAAAAACCTAGATTATATCACCATTTTTAAAATTGAACTATGGAGAATTTTTTTAAAACTTTTTAGATACTTATAGAAGGTTGTGGTAATAATTATGAAGTCATATGTACATAGAGTTGTTTGTGCGAACACTTTGAGTAAAATAAAGGTAATTTAGTGGCACTATTTCATTTTTGAATGAGCATTCCATTAGCACTAGTAGGTATATTTTGGGTTGAAACAAGTCACAGATTTGTTGTTGGAAATAAAAAAGCGTTTACATTAATTGTTTACGGGTATATTTAGCAAAATGTAGGATCTAGTCATCAATAGGCAGTAAATCGATACATTTTTGTTATAATTCCAAAAACCGTTGGAAACTACAGTACAGTACAGCACAGTACAGTACACTAGAGTACAGTACAGTGGTAGTCTTCTAGTTCTAGTGACTGTACCTTTGAGCAAGGTTAATCTCATTGGAATCTGTCGTGGCCTTAGTAGCTTTTTTAAGACGGCTGCCATCTCAAGTAATAAATAGATTCAAAGTGCAAACTTGAAAAGTACTCATGAATACATCAAAGGTTGTAACCAATTCGTACCATCATCACCACCTACGTGAATCCTACGGTACAGAACAGAACACCCGGCTCGTTTTTTCCCCTCTCTCTCTCTCTCTCTCTCTCTCTCTCTCTCTATACCTTTTGCTCCGTGTCTACTATTAGTATGTAGTAGGAATTACGATGGGATGCGATATGATACGATCATAGGTAGGTACTAACTGCCATAGCATCTTCAGATCGAGTTAGAGACGAATTGTTGTTGCATGTAAATACCGAGTGTGTAGTTTGTAGCGAAGATTTTTTTATTCTGACTTGTATTCGTTTTTGTCGTTAAACATGCCGAGAGTGAGTGTGTGTATGTGAGGAGTCTCGTACGTAAAAGGTGAAAAGCTGATGTACGGTATGGTGTGTGGATACATGTATATATAGGATATCTCTATACCTACTTGCTCCGTTCGTTCGCTCGTAGGTAGGTACCTACTTGTGCAGTTGATAGCTGTTGTATAAATTGAAATCTCAAGTTTTTATTTCCAATGCCACACATCTCTCTCTCTCTCTCCATCTCGCGCTCCTTCGGTTTCCGTCGCGACTCGAGAAACGGAGCAGTAGACAGAGAGTAGAGTGAATTGAATAGTAGAAGTAGACAAGAGGACCGTGGATGTGGACGAGGAACATGGAAACAAGTACTTTATTTCGTAGGCCTTTGGTTAAGAGATGTATGGAAAGGATTAAGCATGCATGCAGTTTGTACAGAAGAGTGTAATGTGAATGTTAAATTTTGAGCCGTCGGCGATTCACAGTGTTGCACACACATAGCATTGTTGTTACATTTGCATTAGCGAGATCACAATGTCAGAGAGATAATACAAATAGGTAGGTACCTACCTACCTACGTGTGTGCAACACATCCACAGGTATTTTTGTAGGTAGGTAGGAGGTTGGTTCGTCTTTGTATTATCATTACCTACTATGCATTTGAGGGAGCATACCGAAGATACAGAAGAAAAGTTACACATTCAAAGGAATAATAAGACTTCCAAGTCAAACCAAGTCAAAAGAAGCTACACAGTTGTATAAGTATAGAGCAGGGCAGGCTAAAAAGCCGTATATCTGTAAGAACGTTCTACATGGATACGTACAAGTTAGGAGTTTGAGTTGAATGCGTTCACGTCAGAATACAACAACTGTTTAGGTATATAAATATATACACATCTGCATCTGCCTATGGTATGCTAAGGTGTAGAGAACTAGAAGTGGAAGAAGTGTTTTTGAAAAAACGGTATAAAATAATACATGGACCGAGGGTTAGTAGACGCATAATATTATATATTATTATTGGGATTATTACAAGTGGGGACGTGGCGTTGTTGCCCATGTATATGATTATGTGATGCAGATAAAATTTTTTGGAGAAGACAGAGAGATTAGGAGAACGTGGGCAGGTATTTATCAATCCACCCCTTTCTTTATAGATACTCTTCTCTCCTCTATGCACATCCAAATCTCAATTCAACTTATCACCTGATGAGTTTCGTATCAGCAGTCTTAGTGTCTATATACTCTTTTTTCATCCTCAAGTATGTGCACTTACACTCGGTCTTGGTAATTTCATTTGACTACGTCGTCCTCGTCCTGTGTAGATGAACTTACCAACAACTAACCAAGACCAAGACCAAACCAAACCAAACCAAGCCAAGAGAGGTGCATAAGAGTTTATATTCAACTCGCGATTATCATATCGCCCATTCCTAGTTTCTCACATTAGTTCGACGTGCTACAGTCTCTCTGTGTGTACACCGTGCACAGATACCTACATATATATGTGTCTGTGCTCTGTACACCTTTCCTTCTTCCCAACACAACTAGAGAACCACAGAACACCACAGATAATATCACTGAATACAAAACTCCAGCAGGTACTTGGGTATCTTGCACTTTTTACACAGGCAAATGAATAACTTTGCGTTTATCTGTGCGCAAATGCATGGCAGCTCATATGAGGCATAGGGCGGTTGGTATTGGTCTTGGTTTGCTTGGTATTGCTACACTGTCTATGTATGCCTCCCTACCTAGATATGCACTCACAAATGTCTACATACATGAGGTTTGGTTGGGTAGTAGGCGGACACGAAGCACTGTGTTCACGAATTTGTATCTCTATAAGATTAGTTTATGCCCAAATACTGATCTAAATTCCTTGCGCATCCGTAAACCTTTGGTAATCTATCCATATATAATAAATTATACTATTATACATACTCTCACACACTCATCCTACCATCACCATCACTGACATTTAGGCTGGCTCTGGCTCTGGCTTTGGCTTTGGCTCTGCTCTTGTCGATGCGAGCATCCAAAGACTCCTTCACTTTTTTCCCTTCGCCTCACAACAGTTTATCACAGGAGAATTTCAAAGGATTCAAATAATTATTGTTAACATGAAATATGAACCCATGATGAAGCATCCAACAACACGGAGAGAACCAGTGAAACTTGAGGAGCAGATAATATTATTTGCTCTCAATGTTTCACTTGTATCCGTGCTGATGCGGATTCTGATTCTCTTCTGATTCTAAACTGTGATTACATTTTATTTGTTTTCTAATACTGTACCTACTCTGTCCACTATTAGTAGGTAGGTACCTAACTATATGTATGTATGTAATACTGGGAAATTGAAGCTGGTGCTGCAGGTAACCAGGGAGTTTGCTGTAGGTTGTAGGCAAGTAGCTACCAGTAGCCAAGTCAGTGATGGTTGCTTAGATATTTACCGGTACTAGAAGGATTGAGTGGTTCTGGAGTTTATCAGAGATGAAGAGGATCTTTTTTTACAATTGGATCAGAGATATTTAGTGTATTAGCTGGTGATAGCTCCCAAAAGTCCTAGTGATTGAGAGACTGGTCTGGTCTATAGTCTAGTCTGGTGGGTATTTTCCTCAAAAGACAACAGTGGAAGTGGAAGTAACGGAGACCAGGAAGGTAATGTAATTTCCAGACTGTTCTACAGATCTCTAATTTTCCTTTAGCCCATTCGTACACAGATACTAGCGGAGAGACAGAGAGAGTCCAGGAGAGGATAGGAGAGGAGTGGGGGGAATGGGAAGAGATGGAGTAGGGACTAATGGTAATAGCGACAGAATGCCCGTAACAGGTATGAGATGCGAGTATTAGTATTGAGAGTACGAGTTTAATAATGAGTTTGTGGTTTCTCCTCTGCCTCGTGTAGTGTACAGATAGCTATAGGGGTATATACCGATGTACCTACACAAGCTTTGAGGGGGTGTGTAGATGTTGATGCTGGATGAATGTGCGGCTTAGAGCTTGTCTCTCCGGTGTTCGTTGCATACGGAATTAATAGAAATGGACAATGATCTGACAAGGATAGGGAAATAGGAATGAGTTAAGCACAGTGAGAGTGAGCTGAGGTACGGGTGCCGAGGATGCATGGATGGATGGATGCATACATTAACTTGTAAGGTAACTAAGTTGGACGAGGGACGAAGCCAATCGGGTCCGAGTAGAGAAAGAGAGAGAGAGAGAGAGAGAGAGAGTCAGTGAGAGCACAGAACAACAGAGCATTAGGAACTATTCGGTCCAGATATCTGATATCAAGTCTATCTATATATTTATGGTGGGACTTGCATACGAAGTGGAAGTAAAAGGAAAGAAATAATACATTAGTTGAAATTGGACAGTAACTGGTACTCCGGCACTATTATCTATCTGTATAGGTAAAGTCCGTTCGTCCACCTCCATGTCCTTGCAGAAGATCCGTACTATTCAATCTAAAACGTATGAAACGTTCTCATTCAGACTGCAACTAGTGAGTTACTTTCATACTCGGAGGCAGAGTCAAAGTCGGAGTCACACACAGAGCCAGAGCCAGAACCAGAACCAGGACCAGGACCAGAGTCAGAGCTTATGAGTCTGTACCACTACCACTACCACTACCACTACCACTACCACCTACACCTACTCAGTATAATGTCTACGTCTGTCTGTCTGTCTCTCTCTTTCTCTATTCACTAGTTGTGGCGAGGGCATTCTGGTGAAACTTATTATTCCTGAGTGAACTGATTTATTCAGCAGCAATACCATTAGATCATTTTCTAGAGTGCACAGCTCGTTTTGGTTTTCAATCTAACTCACAATCAGCTCAGGTCTTGTTCCATCGGAATCTATGCTGATGCTGGTTCTGGTGCTGGTTCGAGTGTCTCGGTGTCTGTATCAGTCTCCGTTCAGGTAGTGGCTATAAAGCGCAAATAGAAAATACAAAGTAAAGTAGCTTCGCATACATCTAGTAGACTGCATTAGTGGCAGACTTGGAAGGTCTAATGCGAAGGCGAACGGTGGTGCCATTTTTCATTCTTGTCCACAGAAAGAGACACCAGTAGGATGTTACCCTGGTGCTGGTTCTGGTTCTGGTTCTGGTTCTGGTTCTGGTTCTACATTAGGTAGGTAGGCTATTAGTGAGTATATACGGCAGGGTTCAAATGAAGTCTCCAATCATTAAATTACTCTGTATCTGCCTTCTGTTCCCATCTCTTTAGGTGGGGATCGAGTCGGGTCTGTTCTTGAGTGGAAGATCAAGACGATACGATACGATACGATAGGTTGCGATACAGTGTGATATGTTGCGGTAGTAGGTAGGTACTAATATGCGAATATGAATAGTGCGAGCACGAGATGATGGTATGGCACATTATGAATAACAAAAGCTACGTCTATTGTAACTGCATGATGCATAGATAGTAGGATGGAGAAGAGTATTATCGTCGTGCATTCTTGTCTTGTTTACTTCGTGGTTTACTTTGCATTGCTTGGTGATACGGTACGGTAGAGCACAAGTAACTACGTCCATCCCTTCGCAATTCCTTGTACACACACACACACACACACACACACACACACACACTACGATTTCATGATCTTGTTTACTTGGCCTTTATTTTCCATGCCTATTATTATCGTCATTATCGAATTGTGTCTGCGGAGCATTTCATCATATGGTCTGTCTCATAACCAATAGCTAATTCTTGTTCGTAAAAGAGTGTTGCAGCAGGGAGTCTGAGTTTTCGTCTTGACTCCAATATTGTTCGAAAAGAAGGAAAACCAACTCCCATGATTATAGTGTTCTGCTTTCAATTCTCTTTTCCGCTCATGTACACTACCTTCATAGGGACGAAGGTAATTGGTACATTAGAGAAACATTTGTGGAACATTTACAACGATACGAGATACGATGCTTTGCTCAATAAATGACATTTACATGGCTGTAGATGGCTTGATTAAGCCTGTAGGGGAGGTATCTTACATACTAATTTCTGTTTCTCAGTCCACTCTTTGTCGATGTGCACACTCTACAGACAGGCAGACAGACAGACAGACACAAGGTGTACAGTAGAGTCGAGTTGGACTACAGTTGGACTACAGTTGGACTACAGTTGGATTTGGATTTGGATTGGAGCACGCATAGGTACATAGGTTATCTCGAAATCTACTCTGGTATGCTTAGCGAGGAGAAGGAAGCAGAGTCATAATCATAATCGAGTACTCACTGGGTAGTGCATCAAACCAGTGGTTTAAGATAAGTTGTTGAGACTTTTGTAAAAATATTGTATGCTTTGAGGTTATTTACATTTTTAAACGTTCATCTGCATGCCCTGTCCTCTGCTATCTGCATCCTCGCACGTTGTCCGTACAGTTGTGCGATTCTCTGATGGCAATCATTTCATGGGGTGAGAATAGAGTAAGCTCACAAACTTCGTAATGGATCTTGCTCGTTGCGGAAGTCTGTGGGTCGGTCGTGAAGAAGAAGAAGAGGACGACGACGACGACGACGAAGTGAGCAGTCGGAGCCGGAGTAGAAAGGGTTAGCATCATCAAACCGTAGACAGTAGACAGTAGACAGTAGACAGTAGGTAAAGTAACAGTAACGTCCAAGAATGTGAAGGAGATATGAGGTGAACTTTATGGGAGATGGAATGAAGAGAGGAGAAAAATCATGATGAACAATAATTGTTTGTAGATACTTGCTTCCTTTATATGATTACACTCTGTTCGCGTTTGCATTCACTCAAATACCTCCACCAAACACACTCGTTCCTCATGGAGGAAGCTTCAACTTTGAAACTCGTCATTTTCCCCGCTAACTAAACTGTAGTCGTAGAAACATAAAGGTCATAATGTTCTGCACAGCCCAAGCTATGTAGCACCATGACTTATGGCTATTTCAACTCAAATATGTGTTATGACTATAAGTGTGTTTTCTACACGTATATACATGTACTTGTAATTTCTTGTTCAAAGTCTAAATTAATTGTAATTGCAGCTCAAGTATTAAATATTCCAGATTCCATGCATTCATCAAAAACAAGAAAAATATGTCTTGGTATACTGCCCTATAGTTACCTATAGGGCAGCTATAGTTACCTGTTCATAAATGATAATGTTAGGATTGAAGGAGTGGAGTGAAGTTGAGTTGAGTTGAATTGAAATGTTTTCACACAACTCTGAGCAATATCCGTATTGCTTCTCTTCTCGTGCCTTGGCTTTGGCTTTGGCTTTGGGTTGGTATCCTCATTTTTGAGAGTCTTAATGTAGGCACAAGTGTAACATGGCCGCTGCAAACGTTTTCCTTGGATTTGGATTGGATTGGATCCTCTTGAGCTTAGAGAAGAGAGCAGAGGAATCTTAAAAAGGTATGCTAGCTTTGCCAGTTGGAAGTTGGAATGTGTGTTAGGTAAATGCATTTTATAAACTTATTAATCCCAATGCATCGCACATTATGCTGTCATTTTCATTTGCAGCTTGGAGGTATATACTTTATGGGAGGACTCGGAAGACATATTGTCAAGGCATTGTCTCGATAAATGTAGGCAGAGTTGGAAAATTCAAAATAGGTGATTGTGATTGCTAATATTATGCAGATATGTCTAGGTACTTTGCTATTATTGCTTGCTTATGGTATCGTGAGTGAGACTTCGATGAGTGCATAAATTCACAGATCTATATACATATGCACGAGAGCTCCGTCCTGCCGTGAAGGATTCAGTAGGTTGCCACGAGAAAGAAATCAAAGAGATGACGTTGTGGAATTAAAAGATGGAAAGATATGCAGTGAGATGTGCATGACGGTAATCGTAAGTGGTACTGTAGTTCCTATCATACACCTAGGACTAGGATAGGAAGGTAAGGACTTTCGTGTGCAGTGCAATAAGGAGAACACCAAAAAAAAAATCAAACGCCAAGCCAAATATCAACAATGCATTGCATGTATAGATAGATAGATAGATAGATAGTATAGCATAGGCAAGAAGAGTAAAGTACGAAAAGACATGGAGGTATTGGATTGGAATTGGAGGGATTGGAGGTACGTGGGAGGGAAAGGAATAATTTTTGATGTCGATACGTGATTAAAAGTTGATAGTTGTTTGTAATGAGCACCTACATGTTCTTTTAGTGGGTAAAGAGGCAGTATATTTTAAAACAGACAATCATAGCCACACTTTACACACACTCTCTCGTACATTCTCAACTCCATTCCATTATTTCGTACAAGCCAGTAAGCTCGAGTTCGACTTCCCCATCATATCCTAATAGCGAAATATAGTAATAGTAATAGTAATAGTCATAGTTGTAGGAATCACAACAGAACAGAACAGCAGCAGCCGTAGAAAATGCAGCAACGGTTATTTATTGTAACATCGTATCTTCTCGTTACTCATATAATCAACCATTAACCACGGATTGAATGTTGGTCGCTGAGAGTGAAGTGAATTGTTTCAGGCCCCTCTCTCTCAGTCTCTCTCTCACAGTCTCAGGCATGTTCGCCGCTCTCTGTCTTTCGCTTCACACTTTTGCCATTATGAAGCAATAATATGATTATTGTTGTAGAGACAGGGCTGACATGGTTGTTGCACTCTCGTCAATTGTAGTAATATTGTGGATGCAAGAGTGCAGTCAGGTGGGTGGAATTTTGCGGAGAGTAGAAATTAGAAAGTACCTATGTGTCGTGTGTAAAAGAGACAAATAATGTGAGCGAAGAGTGAATAACCAGAACCAGAGCCAGAATCAGCAAAGGCAAACGCAATACCCATAGTAATAGTAATAGCTGCAGTCATGAAAAATGTAGATGTCTTGTGTATCCTTGTCGTTGTCGTTGTCGTTGTCGTCGTCGTTAGATATCAGTAGATGATAGATCACACGAGAGAACTGAATGTAGTGTAATGTGTCATGCAATGCGATGCGATGCGATGCGATGCGATGCGATGCAATGTTGTAGTATGTAATGAAAGAAAAAAATGAGCCTAAATTCTAATAAAAGTGTAGGTACTTTGATTCGGATGAACTATGGGCATGTTATTGTTTGATAGCAAGACGTTGTTGTCGTGATACATTCGTGTAGGTACATTTGTAAAATTAAAATTGCAATCCACTTGTATTTAGATGTGTCCGTTATGTGGGTTGCCTAGCGTTACATGTAAATATCTCCCATTTACAATGTACATATATCAGTATGCGGATGATGACGGTCGTGTTCTCTCTCTTCTCTTCTTTTTGATTCAATGTGTCTTATTATTATTACTTGCCCTGTCTCTACCTTCTGCTGTTCGTGTTCTATGTATGTATGTGTGTCGTTGGAGCTGATGCTGAGTGGTGCTGGTGCTGGTGGTGGTGCTGGTGCTGTACTTGCAGCGACAGTTTCTTGTAACCATTTAATTTTTGTCACTCTCCTCGTCTCCGCCAAATGACTTACTTTCTATGTTCTTGGTATGTGGCTCGTTGTATTTATAATTTTGATGATAACACTGAGAAAGAATAACAAGCCGTTTATTCAATGGAGTCAACTGTACAGTGTTCTGTACTCCGCCTATCTACATGTATACTTTTTTTTCCTACTAGTTACCTATGCACCATAGATACCTGTCATAGGACCTGTCAGTCCTCCCTTCAAAGTTGCCTTGACGAAGACGAAATGAACTAGATACATACATACGTGTGGATATGCACTCAAAGATAATTACATGAGTTCTCATTCCCAGTCTGTACAAATGTGTCCAATTTTTTACGTCAGGATTCTATCTGCTACCTACTACAGACTGTAGAAAATTTAAACATCCAAACCATCATCTATGATTTAGAAAATTAACCATTCACATTTCTGATTTATTCACCAAATTTCGTAATCATAATAAGTGGGTGCTAATAATTTCCTCTGAAGGGAATTTCAACCGCGGGGGCAAAATTTCCTGGAAAAAACATCTAAAATTATTCTGATTCCCACAAAGGCAAGTCTGGCCAGACGGTTCTGTTTCTGCGTATATTTACTTGGAGTGAGATTCCTAATGATGAATTTGCGATAGACGTGGCGATCCACGTATAACCACATATAAAAGTAATGCGATTCCAAGTCAAA
>JAAXYX010004137.1:0-12876 GCA_036851915.1 Ptenothrix huangshanensis
AAAAAAACTAAAACAGCAGTGCATTTATTTTTTGAGACAAAACAAAATATTGGATGCCTGATGCCTTACTATTCAGGTAGGTAACTACATAATTATCTAATCTGTGACAACATAACAGCATATGTTTTCAGGTGTGTTACGCGTCCCTTTGTAATGCTAATGTGGCTCGTTAGATCTGACTGATAATTAAATGATTAGTTAAAAACTAGCTAAGTATGGTGTATAGCAATGGTGGTAGCGTGACATCTAAGGAATGTGTGGAGATAAGTTGTTGGGATATTTGAAGCCTGGCCGGTGTGCCGCGAAAGGGAATGGACATGAGATGGCATTACTCGACAGGAATTGGACTAAAAGTGATTCTGCCTGCTGTCGCACTCGCAGTTGAAGCAGAAGAGGGAAGAGGGTACAGTAATGTAATAAATATGTATTTAAAAATACTGCCGACTATCTGGGTGGAAACCAACTTCAAACTCGCTACTCACAGCACTTAATTGTTCAGACACCATTCGTGTTTCCTTATTTTTTTGCATCCAATTAACAGATAAATCTCCAGATTTTGACTTTAGAGTAATTATTAGAAATCGTTGATATCGTCTTCTTAAGGTGTACTAACGTTTTTCCAAGAGACAGTCAGGTTATCCCGGCGTCAAGCTTTCTATAAGCGGATTGATTGACCATAGTCTCCCCTCATTTGAATCTAGGTTGTTGCACTCGTAAATGTTACGGCAGTAGTCGCCGACAAGAGTTGTAGCCTGGTCGACTGTAAAAACCTAGAGCATCTCGTTCAAGCCATTTTGTTGAAGACAGTGGTTTTTGAAGACAAATCTTTGAATTTATTGAAAAATAACTATCCAGGATGAGTATGGTGGGGGAAAATGAACCGAGTCTGGAAAAGCAGGTAAAAATACGTTTAAAGGCTTGTTTGAATTAGGTCCTTATAGTATTACCAAGTGATTGTGTGCTACGGTTAATTATTTCATGTGGCTTCAAACTTCAAACCTCCGACATCCTCATCCTGATCCTACATCCTATAGGTTGTTGGAAGCTAGTCCGGGTCCTAGTCTAGTCACTAGTACTAGTCCTAGCAAAGTTTCAGTTCTTGGGAGCACATAATGTATTTACTTTTTCATAATGTTCTTGTACGAAATTGTTAACAGATCCTCAAAAAATGTTCACTTTTCAGTAAGCAGACTTTCAGCACTTTATCTATGACGACGACTGTAATCTGGGTTAGACCAGGCTGCTATTCTGTTAGGATATAATCACAAAAATTGCAATATGGTTTCAAATTTGTATTGCAAATATTTACTGGGATTATAGTTTAAAATGGTACATTTTTGTAATTTTCTTAGTTGATAGTAGCCAATTGACCTACATATGCGCATTTCCTACATCCTTACACCTTACCTTAAGCTCTTCACCCTATCACAATAGTTTTTGACATTGTTAACTGACTGACTGTGCCTTTCATGATCTTCAATCTGTATCATCTACGTGTCTTACTTAGGAGCAACGATTTCCCATTCACACAAAAGAATAAATGCATGGCTTTTAAATTTCAAAGGATGAAGTACAAACTACGAAGGAGTAGGGTCATTATAATTCTTTTATGTCATATGTTGTATGTATATAATTAGCATTTGTAATTTTAATTATACTTTTCAGTACCTCTTATTAGGAAAATCACTACATTCCTTCGTGACTTTCAGGAGTGAAAGTCCTATTTCGTAATCAAAGAGATGAAACACACCATTTGATATTTAAAGTGAAAGCGAAAGTAGTGATTTGCAGCATGCAACATTAGTTTTAAATATTTTATCGTCGATAAAATAACAAAATAGCAGGATTTCAGTGTTAGGAAACTGTAACTTGCATTGTGTAATTTTGCAATGAATCGCATTCGTAGATCTGCTTTTTTGCAACAAACTTTCATCGGTTTTGCCTTTTACATACTTTGAGCAAACAAGAATTTACCGGCTTTTAGAAAAATTCGAGTGGATAGAAGTAGCTCCTCAATTTTTAACGACTTAAGATATAAGAGTTAGGTATTGAAAACCGAATACTTTGTTAGTTTAAAACTGCATTCAGTGCCAGTGAAAGGTTAAATAATTGTTTTTTAAGTTACAGTTTGTTGGGATTCGGGATTTCGCCAGGTTGTTGACAAGAGTATGCATAAGCCAACCTAGATGGAATATTATGAGAAATTGTTACCCCTTGAATTAAAGTCATCTCCGAATGCTTATGTTGTGGTTGTTACCGGCTTTCAAAATGTGTGATTTCGGTTGATGAACTAGCTCAAATATTACCTTATTAGTTCTTGTGGGATGTGAAAGGCAAAAATTTGTCATTTCAAATGAGAGTATGTCTTTAGTCAGACAAACGGATTCGCATCAGTGTCAGATGTTCTGTTATACGTTCATCTTTTGGTTAGGGTTAATGCTCATGGGGGTTAGTTGTTTTAGTTTTGAATTGCAATATTTGAAATATTTCTGTATTATACGTTTATTAAATTTTACTGATAGCTCGCGAATTACACATATTCCGAGGTCTACATCCGTAGTGGTCATAACAGTTATCCGGTTTTTTGCCCGCAAGTACTTCGTACTTTCTTTGAGTACGATGATTAACAAAGAACAATGCGTACTACAATTGTACTTGTGACTTAAAAGTTAATTTGAATGTGTGCTCATATATAACTTTTTTCATCCAGGAGGGATTAAAAGAAGAGAAAGGAAAAGAGAGCCCGACTGAAATCGAAGAGCAAAAGCATCAGTTGCATAATATGTGGAAGTTTTGGTATTTCGAAAATAATAAGGAGAGAAATTGGGAAGACAATTTAAGGGTTGTGAGTCCATTTACAACGGTTGAAGATTTTTGGTCTGTTTATAATCACATCAAGAGTGCCAGTGAAATTCGAAACGGCTGCTCATATTTTGTTTTCAAAGATGGGCTCAAGCCTATGTGGGAAGACGAAGGAAATCGCCACGGTGGACGCTGGCTAATTAATTTTGACAGAAGACAGCGACAGCAACTTGATGACAAATGGCTCGAAGTGGTTAGTTGATTACTGGAACAATGTATTTTATGTGTTTATTGTTTGTTTCATTATTCCTCCAATCTTCTAGTATTACCTAATGCATACAATTACATACTCTAATGTTGATTTTCTTATTTTTAGCTTTTATGTCTCATTGGTGAAGCTTTTGATGAAGCTGGAGACGATATATGCGGAGCTGTAGTCGATATTCGAGGCAAGGTAGACAAAATATCTGTTTGGACTGCTGACTATAAGAACAAGGAACGAATTTTCGCCATTGGGTTAGATTGTTTTCTTCCTTCCTTCTATTAAAAATTGAACCTCAGATTTTTTTTTACGACCGTATTAAGTTGTTGTTGACGTTAGCTTGGATAATCGCTGTTGATTCACAAATAATGAGCATCTAATTGTCTTGAACCTNTTGGACTGCTGACTATAAGAACAAGGAACGAATTTTCGCCATTGGGTTAGATTGTTTTCTTCCTTCCTTCTATTAAAAATTGAACCTCAGATTTTTTTTTTGCGACCGTATTAAGTTGTTGTTGACGTTAGCTTGGATAATCGCTGTTGATTCACAAATAATGAGCACCTAATTGTCTTGAACCTTTGATATAAAGTGTTACAGTTTTGCTATTTGCTAAGAAATTTCATGCTTCAGTGATCAATTAAGTATTAGTTCTGACTCGTGTGTGGAGATACCGGATAGTGAAAATAGTTTTGTCTTTATTGCCTTTCGTTCGTTTCCGGTCAGGAGCTTCGGTCAACTTGATCTATATTAGAAGAAAATTTTAATTTGATTATTCTGCATTATTTAAAAGGGAAAACATTGTCAAATGGATAGTATTTTTCATTGTAATTGGTTAAATAGGTGATTGTTTCTAGCTGTAGTAAGGACTATGAACGACCAGATTATTCTAGATCCACCAGTAATTAAGTTAGAAATGTGTTTGTGTGTAATGCGGTAAGACCTACTTTCGTAGACACCTACGGCTTTACTTATTCCTGCTCATTACGAAACTAATGCCACAATAGTCAGTCACAGATTGCTCATCGACCATGGAACACGAGGATGTTAGTAGTACATTTATCCGTAACCATATTAATTAAAAAGTTTCAATCTCGATTCGAACAGAGGGCCTGTAAACATCTGCAGTGATTGTTCAGTGTGATTGGGGTTTATATGACTTGAAAAGTCAATTTTTTCCAATTAAAACCTCTAAAAACACCAGCTAGGTGACGTGGAATTTGTTCGTCGAGTTCAGTTTCTACTCGTGTAGAGTTTTAACCTTACTTCATTGTAACTACAATTTAAATTTTCGACCCTTTGCATGCAATGTATGTTAATAGGCGGTAAATCTTATAAATAGTAAATGCGTAATTATCGGTAGAATAGTGTATATGTAATTATAATACACAAAACAGAGAAACAACCTTTTTTGGTTAGGATCCGATAATTTTGAATAATTTCTACCCTATCATCCTGCATATAATTATTGTGCAGCGTTCTTAGACAGTTCTGCATTTATTGTTGTATTAGTATCCACTCAGGTCTCAGAAGCAAAAACCTGTCCACGGTGAAGCAAAAATTTGATTTGGAAACCTACCTATTGTTTTTTAAAATTCCGTAGTACATAGAGGAGGATTGGTAATAACTACGGCATGAGACCTGACGAAATACATTTACACTGTATAGACATGACCCTTGTTTAGGTAATATGTATGTACATATAGGAATAAAATGTTTAATTACTGCAGGGTTCCTCCCGGAAGTCATTCACCATGACAGGAAAGATTTTTTATTTTGTGTCTGGTTAAAGCAAAATACCTATGCTTTATTGCAAGCTGTGTTACAACCCTGCTGCACTACAAACTCATAGCTCATGCAAATAGATACCTTCATGTAATTATGCCGCTGTATTATATATGTGAAATAAGAGCTTACATTGTATGGAATTACCTATACCGAGTTGCTTTTATAAATTAAGTATGGTGTCAGGTGTTTATTCATAATTGCAAGTCGAAATTGACTGTGGTGAAACAGAAATAAATCCCACCCGTGCATAGAAAAGATGAATATTAACCTAAACTTGCGCTTGGCACTTATGTATCTAACAGGCGGTTTTGCCGAAAGACATTTATAGTAGAGACGTTGTGTAAAAGAGGTTTAAAGATTTCGGCATATTGCTTTCATGGAAGTTATTCAAACTTCAAAACGTCAAAAAATGTAATTTAGCGTTAATCAAGAAAAAGCATTGTTTCTCAGTTTTGCGTTGAAACATTTACTTTAAAATAAATAAGTAGGTGCTTATGTAGTATATATTTTCTAAATAAAAGCATAGTTACTTTTAATCTGAGTCATAATATCTGTTAATTTTGAGTAATTAGTAGTTTTTTAAGGTTCATATAAACTACTAATAACTTATAAGTAGGTAATTGATTGTATCGTCGATGAATGTGTAACATTTAGCACCTGTTATGGTACGAAATTTTTTTTCGTGTTGAACCATCAAATTCTAGTCATTTCATTATAATATAATTTTAATGTACCTATGTGAGATTACCTGCTTAAACTTGTGATGTTTTTGAAAATGTTTGCAGTCGGAAGATAAAAGATCGTCTATTGTTGGACCAGTCAATACAAATGACTTATGAAAGTCACTCAGATACACAAACCAAAACTTCCTCAAGTGCGAAGCACATGTTTACTTTGTAACTACGGCGTGATCTAAAACATGATTTAATAAGTCCTTCTCTAAAAAAAGAAGAAAGAAAACTGATGAAATCACATTTTGATAAATAACAAGGTCAAAAGAATGAACTTTCTGCGTATCATGATAAGGATATTGTTATGAATGGTGTTTGAGAATGTATTAAGTTCATGTATTCATGTTTGTAATAATTGTTGTGAATGAGAAAGTATGTCTAAATTAATTATTAAATAGCCTGTAAGCGTCACATTATTTGTGCATTCCTATTTTGGGGAAAATTACTCCGTTTTTATTCAAGCCACAAATAGCACCATACTTTGCAAAGTTTTCTGAAACTACTAACACATTAATAAAGAAACAACGCTGGCGATAAGTAATTATTAGTTTCTCCTGAAAGGTAGCTTGTTGTCATTAGGTACGCCGTGCGCAGCTTATTATGATGCTATAAGACATATTGAGAGAATTTGCACCAATGTATTTTTTTAAATGGCAGTGCATTCTTTTCATACATTTTTCAAGTTCAATGTTGATTAGATATTTATAACTTACCCACACATTTAAAAAAATTAAGCAGGAGGTTCTGTGCGTAAAAATTAAAACGTAGGCTGCATAAATGTAATGGTTAATAGTTTTTATTCTATCAGTAATTGGTAATAAATAGTTACAAATAGTTACATAAATATATTGAGAATGCAGGTTGCTTCATGCTCCCCCACAAAGTCCCAGAATGTTTCATCTCCCCGTAATCCATATTCGACTCGCCTACATATTCGCCTCGTCGCCTCTACAGCTTAGTTATGTAGAAACTAGTTCAATTATGAAGTTACTACACGATGATAGCCTTCATTCAGCATGTGCAAAACGGTCCTATCTTACTTTTTTAAAATGGTCCCGAAGTTTATTTGCCAACCTAGAGAAAGAAAAATCATTTCTGGTTGTTTTTCATACTCAGAAAGTGAAATTCAACCTATAATAGCTATATACATAATAGGTACATAATGCATGATTAGGTGCATGCAATAGCTTTCTTGCGATTTTCATTTTATTAGTTCTACTCGATCTGCTTCAATTTTCAGTTCTCAATTACAACGTTTGACTATCAGTCATAGATGGCGAGCAAGTAAAACTTGTTAATTGCGTAAATTGATAAAGCTGCTCACTGCCTTATTAATTATAGTCCATTGAAAGTAACTGTAGCAATAGAAATGCCAGGGTTTGTAACCGAATTTGAACTATAATTTTAAAGGAAGGAATTATATTGCAAGAATTGTAGCAATTGCTCGCGCAACTTAATTATTCGTAAAATAAAATTTCTTGGCAGAAATTCAAAATGAAGAATCAGAATTATGCGTAAAGATAAATTGTCTTTCACTAGGTAGCGATTAAGAAGCAATCGTACATACAAAACTGAGTCATCATCCCCCCGACCTGCAGACCTACATCAGAGATACAGTCTGCATCTCTTTGAGTATTGTGTACATACCTATGTTATGCTATTTTCGCATCAAATAAGATACGCCTACGAGCGTAAATAAATGACCTAGGTATATGCAATTAATGTGCCGTCGAACTATAATTTATCATTTTCGAGAGGAATACGTAGGGGTCGAATGTATAACATGTATACGGGGAGGGCAACTCTTAGAAACGTAGGGCGAGGCATTTAGAGCACTACATAAGCGCCAATCAATCATACCATCTTTAAAATCATTGTAGATTAATTCTTCTTTATTTATATATTTTTAATCGTTAATTTAGTATGAACTAGGGCACCTTTGTAGGCTAGATAAACATAACTATATATATTATTAATTTTGTTGGTGAACGAATTGAAAGCAATAAGTAACTTATTATTATTCGTAATATTTTCAACCAAAATCATTAGTAGCATAGGAGGGATGTCTTTTTCTTGTTCGGTATGTCTTGCCACTGTACATGTTTAACTAGATGGCGAGATAAAACTCGTCGTTCAGCTATTGGTAGAATTACGTCTCCTGATCAATACATTATACATTGCTCATACTGTCTCGCTCATTGTACTAATTGCAACTTATTCCTATAATTATAAATATCTTACCCAAGGAATGAAAAAACTGATTTTCTATACAAAAAATCTATACCTATATTCCCAAAGTTAAAAATACTAATTAACTAAAAATAAAAATACATTGCCAAAAGTTCAAGTCATATATTTATAAAAGTGTGTTTCTTTTAAAGATCATATTTTACATTTTCAAACGCAGATTACCTAACTAAAAAAATATTTTTTTATAAAGCTGATCTCTGGTGACATTACGTTTTTGTTAGTACTATATGCTGAAAACAACGGCTTGAGCAGAAGGATTGCATAAAAAATCGTTTTTTCCAAACAGTAAAACTGAAAATGAATTTTCAATAATTATGTATATTTGAAAAGATATTTCCCTCGAAGTAATTATATTTATCAAAATTACGTTTTACGAACATACAATGCAGAAGAAACAAATTAAAAGACATAACGACTCCTTTGATGATCTCCGTTCATATATATACATACCTACCTACATACTACTGTGAAACGTTAACATACTGGATCGAGTTAGTTGACTTGTCCATCGAATAAGTAAAGGTAATGCTCGGATTCGGATACAAAACTATCATCCCACTCTATGGTATTTCGGTTCGGATCGATGGAATACGGCAGTAAGTCCGTGCATGACGTCATCATACGGTGTTTTGCAGGTCGGTGAGTTTCGTGAAGTTGATTTGGATTTGGAAACTTCATCTCCACTGGCTTAACTGACTTCGACTCTACTCTAGATCGCTAGTGCATTTCCATTCATAACGTCTTCTGTCTGCGGTTCGTGTTCTTTGTCATGTCGGCTTAAGTTTTATAGACCAGCATCAACGTTCAAATAAGTTTGTGTGTAGCATGTGTCAGAAAATACGTGAGTGAATTGTAAAAATTTGTGTAGCAAGACGAACGACTACGACGTTGTTCATTGTTTAGATACTAATGATAACCACAGACAGTCTTAATAGACTTTTAAAATAAAGCGTAGAATGGGATATCCTAACATAATGAGAATATTACCAGTTTTTCTTGTAGTTCTCTTCTTTTCGGGATTTCTCATTTTTTCTTACATGGCTTGGATAACGTTTCGTGGACGGGAAAATATTCTCGTTGGATTAGGTGGTATAAATATAGTTGGTTTAAATAACAAACCCAAGGGACCAAATAATGTCATTATGGGAGATGGTGACCAAATGTACCTTAATAATAATAATCCGATTAACAAAATCAGAACACACTCTGGCACGAAAGATGAAAACAATCTTCAAGATTTGAGCTCAGTGGACGAGGAGAAATTATTAGGAGAAGATACAGGGCGTGCAGTACAAAACCTGAAGATGAGGGTTATTTCCAAGCTTAGGACACATCTTCTCAACGGTTCCAAGCTGAAAGGTTAGTCCGTACATCTGTCATTTGTTGCTTCTCTTCGTAATTTATAATAAAAATGCAATAAAAACTATTTGGTAATAGTATAAATTTTTACAAAATTCTTTGTTGACTGTTTAATAAAGGACACATCAATCAGTACGGTGTGAATTTTACAGCCTTAAAGTCCCGGTCTAAAGTCGATAGGGAGGAGATTATGTGCCGCATCAAGAATATAAAATTTGACATATTAAGTGAGAGTTCAAGTCCTTTGCTACGTGGCAAAACGTTTCCAACGGAATCATTGTTTTTCAACAAAGGTCAACAAGGAAGCTTTGAAGGAAACGACGAAGATAGTGGGGATTTCTCTGTATTCAAGCCACCGGTATATCGATCTTGTGCTGTTGTTCCAAACTCAGCAGCTCTGGATGGAGCCAAGCACGGACTTGATATAGGTTACCCATAAACACTTCATTTGTTATAAGTATGATTTTTACGTGAGTTTTCCACAGTTCCCATAGTTGTTTCACCTGTACGGTGTAACTGGATCTTCCAGTGCACATTATATATTTTTCTTTATAAGACACAAGATGCTGGAAGAAGCTTCTTGAACCGCAGATGTGTGTTGTATAAGAAATTGTAGGTTGTGCCAGAAATAGCTTTGGCTGGAATCTGCCCGTTCCCTTTGTACCTGTGACTGCAGCGGTAGTGCATCTCTCCACAGGATTCATTAAGAAATTCCAAAAGTGATAGCTCCAAGTTCTGAGCTGTTCAAATAAGGTAGAAATAGCGCAAGTATACCTACTAATGCCACACTGTATGTTTCTCGAAGAAAGGACGTGTTTGATGGAGTATGTTTACTGAGAGTAAGTTAGAAGAATTCAGACAGAAACTTTCACAGATACGAAGTAGTTTAGGTAGTGAAAAATAGCTGTCATGCTGTAGGCCATTTGTATGTTCCTAGTTCTATAAAAAAGTAATAAGCTGAACTGGTAGGTATGCACCTCAATGTTGGTGTAATCGTGTATTATTGAAGCATCTTGTAGGGATATCGAAGTGGCTTCTATTTTCTGTGGTCCAACACTACGGGAATCACGGAGGAAAGTAAAAGTTTGCTAGAGATCAATATTTGGCTACCAGTATCAATACAAACAATTCAATGAGAAAAGGTTGTCGTTGTACAACAAATACCTAACGGAAAAATCGGTAATAAGTCAAAAAGTTTCATGGAACTTAAATAACTGGAGGAATGTTCACAACATATAGGATGCACGTAGATCGAGGCAGTTAACACACTTTCCATTCCGATTCTCCCAGAAATAATTAAGTTCGTTGCAGCTGACTTTCCCAGATCAAGTACCTGTATGTTTTTTAGCAGTGTACCCGATGGTATCTCACTTTGTCTTTGTTCTCTCACCGCTATAAAGTCTCAAAATATTGTCGTGGCAATACCTGAGATATTTTTTGATAGCTAAGAGACGAAGTGCTGAGATGTACAGTCGAATGTACGGCTATTGATTTCAAAACCTGACTTTACTTGTTTTGGAGAAAGATAAGACTTTTTAAAGGAGAAGCTAATAAGGAGCTCATTTAGAATGAATAGCAAAGTTAATCTGAAATTGCATTACGTAGCGTAATTTTAACCAGTTGGAACTTACCTGGCGAATCCACATTTAACTTCATTTTACTTGCAGGACCATTTAAGTATTACGCCCAGTAGCAGATAGACAGTATAATGCCCTCCCATGGGCGTCAGCCCGAAAGCCCCGAAAGGGAGAGTATTCCAAATAATAATATTCAGTAGAATGGCTATAAACCCGAAAGTGGTTAAAAAAATAATGGTTTTTATTACTTGTAGATTCGCATGATTTCGTCCTACGATTCAATAATGCTCCAACATTGGGATTCGAAGAAGATGTTGGCGTATCAACCTCCATGAGAATAGTTAACTCTCAAGTTGTTACGAAGCCACGCTTTAAATTTCCGTACTCCTCGTTGTATCCAGATGTGCTGCACGAATTTGCCAACGAATCTCAATCTGCTCTTATGGATAGACAGTCTGATCTTTTATGGTCTCAAAGTCGAAAATACTTGATATGGGATCCTTGCAATCACTCGTCTACTTTTGAACAGGTCAGTTAGCAGTACCGTTACTAATGTACAAGTGCTGCGTGTACTGATAATTTCGCTCGAAATACGAGATCAACATTCTTTCGAATATAAAATTATTTTTCTAAGGGTTTTTCTAAGGGGGGGGCATAAGAGCCTACCTACTTTCAAGGTCTCCTACCTTGGTCAGTAATTTTAAGAACTATGAAATTGTATGTAAATAATTATTGTGTAATCGTGTGTGTGATTTACAGTGGTACACAAAACCAGACTTTCCGTTTTTTGAAAAATATTTTAATCTAACACAACGAAGTCGAGCAGATCGAAATCGCTATTACGTTTTGGACTGCAGAGTAATATGGAAGCTGTGGGAACTCTTGCAAGAATTTACGTTTGCAAGAATATACGGAAATCCACCCACATCAGGGTTCATAGGTGAATTTTAAACCAAATTTTTAAATTGTTATCCATGCCAAGCGAATGTGATTCCGTCAAAAAGGGAAAAGACACTATGGTTGTAGTTTATCGTCAATTTACCTTTCTATGGCTGATCATTGCATTGGGGCTGTTTGGTAGTAGTCATCATCTGTTGATACTTTTGGCAGTCAATTTTTCATTAGTCATCCGCATTCCCAATATTAATTTGATATCATTATGATTATTACAGGTATAATTTTGGCTCTACAAATGTGTGAGAGAGTAAACGTTTATGAGTACATTCCATCCGTAAGGGAATCTGAACGATGCCATTACTACGGACCGAAACACGATTCAAATCCGTCTTGTACCTACGGCAGTTGGCACCCTGTGTCAGCAGAAAAACTATTTTTCCTCTCAGTCACCGATGGGACTGACAAGCAGATTTTTTTCGACGGAGTTCTCACTATTCCAGGGTCATCCCAGTTCAAATGTTAGCATTTTACTAACACGGTATTGTTATGATATTATAATTACTTATATGAAGTTTAAAGTCTGTTTGCGTGGCACATCGCCAACCCGTGATTAGCACCCACTACAAAAGTGGAAAGCTAAAATAGTTTATAATAATTAGAACATTAGTGACAACGACAAGTGACAACATGAAATTTTAATAAGTACCTAAGTAATTGCCAACCCTTTTTCATTAGTTTACTAGTACCTAATGAGCTTTAAAACTAAAAAAGCGTGCAGCTATATCCAAAATTGTCATTCCTCAAGCTCCGTTTTTAATTTTCTACCACTCATGTAAGCATGAATTTAAGGAGTCTGAAGTTTAATGACAAAAAATACAGGTGGTATTTCAAGTAAGTGAATTGCGATAGTTGTGGTTTAAACTACTCACTCACCCCCCCCTCCCCGCCAAAAAACAAAATGAAATATCAAAAAACATAGGCACTAGTTTTATGTTTTTAGTCTAAAGAGTTTTCAGCCCATACGTATGTTTTATTTCATCATTCCAATTCGCTCCTCTATTACAATGTCCACTAAGCGTCTGAGTCCTAATAGCATTAAACTCATTACTAAGATTGACTGTACTGTCATAATAAGGAAGGTGGTTTAAGTGAAATATTACGTAGAAAGCTTAAGTTGAAAAGCTACTCAAAATGTTTTTGATAAAAAAAAAT
>JAAXYX010004138.1:0-12873 GCA_036851915.1 Ptenothrix huangshanensis
CCCACCTCAGTGAGAAGGGAGGAGAAAATACTCCACCCTCCCCCGGATTTGAACCGGGGTCCTCTGGACTTCTTAGTCCATGGCGTTGAATGCCAACCCACTGAGGTGGAATTGTTAATTATAATTTTCAATTGGTCATTATTCCACTTATGTATTTTGGTCCTGTTAAGATTATCCCAGTATTTGATATGTAAATAAAAACATTAAATCTATGAAGTCCAGTTAAACTGACATTTGAGCAATACTTGCGTGTAAATATGAGTAAACATGAATTGTTTTTTATGTATATTATAAATAATTAAAATGGAACAAGTTCAGTAATTTATACTAAACGGTATTCTACATTAGCTATTAATAGGATATGATGAATCATTTTTCTTCCCAGCCAGGAGTATGATTTACTTCCTTGGCTTCTTCCACTGGAGGACAACTAACTCTAGTCTTCCGTTTAAATGATTTTAATGTGTTGCTTAAAGTTTTTGATTTCCTCATGAAGCTCAGGTTTGCTAATGGTGATTTTCGTTTTGCTCTGGATGGTTTTTCAGTTGCTCCCTCCCCATAAGAAATTTGGAAAAGGGTTTTTCGGAAGCTTTTATTGGAATCCTCACTTTCTTCACTGACACCACTGTTGGCTCTTTTTCTTGGTCTTAAATGTACAATCTCAGCTTCTTGATCTACATAAATTCAAATTTATGATGACACATTTTAGCAATTAATTATAACATTACTTAAATACCTACGTAGAAGGTGACTAGCATTTTTCGTTGTGGAACTTTATGGTACAGGCATACCTTCAAACGTAATATGTACCTTTAACGTATCTAATAACAAGATCTATACATGAACAAGATTTAAAAACTAATTGGATTGGACTGTTTTAGAGTGGAATTTATTTCAGTCGGTTGTTAATTTGTATTTAGTTAATGATCATATATGCCAATTAACTGTCACGCTAATCTCCAAAACCCACTAACTACAGCCATTAGGGACAATACACATGCAATTAAGGCACTTCTGCACATGAGCAGTGTACGAACAACTCAGTGTGCTACTCAGTATAACATGCATTTGCGTAGCTACATATTCTATACCAAATCATCATATCTACATATATGTATCCCGAAAGCTAATATTGTAATTGTAAGAAAGTTGAAAGTGAAATTAAACGTCATTAATCTTAGGTTAAACATATTATAACAAGTATACTGAGTCATGAGGCAATTACAGTTTTATAATACAAACTTAATACATCTTTTCTTTCACTCCGCCTCAAGAAAAGTTAATGTGGAATGTTTGTAAATACATCCCTTCGTAACCAGTTATTTACTATGACATGGTGTAATGTTCATGTTGAGTGGAAAACTAGTTTTAAAGAAGTTTTTACTAGTTATAGAAAAGTACGAAATTATATACAATGAAAATAATAATTTAAGTAGCTTACCGTATAGCGGCCTGCATTTGTTTTTGAAATAGCAACAAGCCTGCTTAAACGAATGTACAAACGGCATATATAAAACTTCTGGTAATGCTTTTTGACTTTAAACGTTAACTTCTATTATTATTGTATTAAATTAAAAGAGTCAAAGAAAATTCAACTCACAAAACCAAGTGATCCAAAAACTGCTACGACACCTCCAATAATTGCCACCAAGATAAGCGTCTGTTGCCCGTCCATCTGCATGGTTTCAGTATCAGCATGAAAAATGACTACGACATATTGCGCCGGATTTCAGCCCCACAAGCACACACTTCCTACAGTTCCTACATTTCCTCCAAACTCAGCCTTAATGTCACTCACATATCGCTGGAAACGGTATGGTTCTCTAAATTTCGATTTAATTAACAAGTGTGATACGAAGTCCAGCACGCTGTATGCAAACTCCCTTCTGGTTCCAGTTTCACTTTTACTTAGTAATGATGAGCCTCTGCCTGGGCCCAAACCACAACGTAAGGGAAAGTTACTTCAAAATCTTATGTGGTTTATATAATTACGGTGCAAAAATTGCGACTATAGTCTTATAATTACTTAGAATTATCACAAAACAAATTCCTGTACTATTTACGGTTACTGTCGTCCTCGCTCTACTTCGGACTGATTAAGCTTAAATTTTGGCTTAATAAATTTATTTTGAAACTATGTGCTATGTACTATGTTGCATACTTGTTATACGGTCTAAAGTTGTATGTTTTTAAGCCAGTCTTTAACTTGTTCCAGTTTAAAGTATCTAGTTCCTCCAAATTTGGTCCCCTTGTTACCTGGAACATTGTATCCCTTCTATGGATGGGTATATTTTTTCTTTGATTTGTTTGGTTTATTTGTCTTAGTTTTGTTTTCAGCCACTCCAGTGGAACAATGGCTAGGAATCCGTAAATATGAGCTATTGCATAAATAAAAATGAGAACAGCAATAGCAGGGAGAGGGGCACACAGAACAGCGTAATTCCAAACTTTCAAAATTCGAATCCACCTTTGCACTTCAGTTTGATCTAATGTTGAATCAAGAAGGGCAAATCTGTCTCGTATTGTGTTCCTTATTTCCTCCCAGTCAAGGTCTGGTATTATATCCGTCGTATTCGGGTCGTGGAATAACCGACCTTCAAATTCTTTAAGCACTCCCACTGAGATTCCTTCCTTTTTATTAGGAGCTTCATGCTCCAGTAAATCTTTCCAAGGTAAATGCCGATTGACTTGATACTCACTGACTGCGGCAGGACAGAAAATTATTTGCATGAGGATAATGAACACATGAATTAAAACTACACTCCTTGTACCAGTATTTACACTAAATATTTTCATTATTTCTTTCTTGATGACTTTGTGTGTTTTAAAAAATGATGATTTGGGGAGAATATAATGATGTACACTTACTGCTTCTTTCAACTTATGGTAAATGCTTGAACCTATCACTTTCATGTTTCTTCAGGACAAAATAGCGAAATACTAGCATCTCACTTCGACTTGGAGAGGTCTAAGGTGAACATCACTTAAAATCCAAAATAAAAATGACTTATTGAGCCAAGAAGTAAATTGAAATGATTTCATGGAGTATGTAATTATGACATTAGAGCAGAGTATAGGAGCAAGTAACGGCATGTAAATGGTAGGTATTTAGATCTTGAACATCTTGTTTCAACATGAGACTCATCTCTGTATTTATACAGTGATTATTACGAATTAGCAGTGCATTCAAAGTTGTTCTGGAAAACATCATATGATTCTTTTTTCCTTCCTCAGTTAAACAATTGTATTAGCAGAGATTTAAGATGTATCACGCTCGCGATCATAGTAGTATGCAATGACATTATTAGTATTGGGCTCGTTACATATTCTTTGTCGAATTAAAGCTACTCAATTACAGTAATGCTTATCGGGTCGAGAATAATTTTGACATGTATTCATTGACACTTACAGTTCCACGTGCACTCGTTACCTCAATTATTAATTCTCAATGGGGTTTGTCTTCCACACGAAGCGTATTATTGGCTATTGCATCTCAAAATTTGCAACAACAGTCGCTCCATCCTTTCGGATCTACACTGTGGAAACGAAGGAATCTTAAACCAGGAAAAAATGCATGCAAATGGCTAAAAGCCTACTAGTACTAGGTATAAATATAAACACAGAATAAATCTTAATTGCATCACAAACGCATCTTGGACTGCGGGATACGGTGTAGTTTCACTATACATGAACATGCATAAGATGTGTTTTTACAGTGTACCATCTCGTTTCTTTGTCTACAAGTAGGAAACACTTATAAGATAGGTAACATGGATAATGGTGTTATTTGTATTATTACGTAGTTAAAAGGAGCGAAATCGAATTTTAAAATTATTGTTTCTTGGGAGCGGGAAAAAGTATAAAAAATGACTGTGAAAGTAAATTATGAATGCATGCAAGAAACTTCTAAAACCATTTGCAAAACACTTTGGTGCATAATCATGAACAGAGTATATTAATTACATACAACATGTCTTCTGATCACTAATCATGTTGCGATATGAAATTAGAACCCTTGTCCACACTACAACTACATATACCTAAAAGGTATCTACCGATTATCAATACATAAGTATTTGAATGAGTATTCCCATAGTCAAATGCATTGTGTTTAGCGATTAGCGATGTCCATTTAAGTAATTGCGTATTCCTGTTGGTGTAATTACAACTGCATGCAACTTAATACAAATGCAGAGGATGAATGTAATTGCATAATTACTAATTACATAAATACCTAATTATATCTCATGGGGGTCTACTTCAGCATGTGATTATACTGAGATTACATAAACTGTCAAGTGAAAGGACATTTGTTTAAATTTATATGCAGTCTCAGTCGACTGATTGTGAAGTGATTGACGGCAAAATGGAGACTTTACTCTCTTTCATCCTCACATCCTGTTATATTTTTGCAGAACTGTAGATGCATTCTCACCATAATGAGATAATTACATGCAAAATATCCAGTATAATAGTGAATAACACGATCAATGTATGGATAATGAGAAATGAGTCTATGGATGGACCATGAACTGCATCATTCAAATGATAAATAAGATCCCGAATAAAGAATGAGATAAGCGTCTATAGGTAAACTTAAAGTATATGAATGATAATGGAAGAGCTTCTTGGCAAAATGGACTAATCGTAAGATCAAGTCCTTTTTTGACAAAATTGGAATAATAGTGAACTTGATCTCTATAAAAGATAGAGATTGCTTCAGCCACAATATGTATTAAGCGTTTAAGCCAATTGCTACTACGTCTCTTAAAAAACGCATCCAAAAAAAAATTGTGTTAAAGTTTTTTGGCTATTCTGTGAAGTTATCCTCATTAATTAGCCCCTTTTGCCAAAAAGTTCTTCAATTGCAAATTGATAGATATGGATCTGAAATATAATCTCAAATTATCAAAGAACAACATGCTTGCAGATGCAAACTACTATTCTTTTAAAGGTGATTGAAGACACTGTAGTTGTAATAGTAATCAAGATGTGACGGAAGTTCCCCACCTCTCATGAGTGAGTGTCTTGTATATATATAGCATGTCAACATAACAGGAGAATAGGAAAAAGGTACTTCTACCCATGCACAATACAATATGTACCTACATACCTGTACGACCTTTAACGACTTTAACTCAAATTGTCATCTACCTACATTTTTCTACGGATCAAGGCTGGTTCTGGTTGGGCATATGATATGGCATGCTGAGAGAGAACTGAGACGATCAGCTTCACCACGAAAAGACGGGATAGATTCTGCATAATAATACATTGCAGGAATGAATGTCCTGAAACTGCAAAGCATTCTCTTTCTATAAGTAACCATCTGAATATCCAACTTTTTGACCTTGGTTATGTAGTCTCATTGAAATGAGCGAAGGTCAACGTAGAACAAAAAGTAATTCATACAAAGTACACGAAACACTAACACAACATTTATTTATTTGCAAAGTAAAATTTCCGGTGACAATATCTTCCTCGTGATAGCTAAAAGATTTAGTTCACTTTCAGATTCGCTAATCTGAAAGAGATATTTCCATCTAGAATTAGGTTGTTCCATTTTCCCCATTAGTTTTAGCGACCTTAAGTCGTTCTTGTGGAAGCTTACGACTCAGTGAGCAGTTGATACTATAGACTGACGGATTGCCTAGTGAATATATAGTTTTGGATACAGTGTCAACCTGCACGAATTTTTGACATGGAAAACACTTCAAAGAGTAAGTCACACTTAAAAAAATAATCAACATATTTATACATATAGGGATATATTAAATGCATCTTAAGAGAGATTTATTGGTGTCTATAATATGCTACACTACTCAACAGAAACTAGTAATTACTCGTTCTTTTACCGTTTGCTAGATGAAGAACTCAACGCGTCAACAACCCTTTCATCAAAACAAGAAAATAATCGCTCCAACTTTGTTTTGCGACTCATACAAAATCACTACAGGTAGTAATATGCCAAGTTTAAGCATATAATCGTAAATTTCTTACTGGTTGGTTTACAATACCTCACATGAATTATTCAACTAGGATGATGATTAAGGAAATTAATGTCTTGTTGTTAAAGTCGTACAATGCAATACATAGTCACTTGAGAGAACCTAATTTCTAATTTTTTTTACGTTACAGAGTAAATAACAAAATTAGTATGCGCAAAATGTTAGCCTGCTGTGAATTTTTTGAACATTTTATTTCCTTTCAATGTTTTTTCTATTTACCTTTCGCATTGGATACCATTTAACCACAATAATAAATCAATTTAAAAAATTGGTTTAGCATTTAGTGCCAGGAACATATGTATAAAGTTCGAGTATCGATTGAAGGTTACATATCCGTGTTTTAAAATAAAGTTGACGATTAGTTATTGATGGATCGTTGAAATTTATTACACAGATACACGAAGACAGTGAAAAGTGAGGAACAGATTGAAAGAGAAAAATGGCTACTCCCCAAAGTCCCATTTAATCGCTGGATGTTAATACCCGCTGCAGTATGTGTTCAATTCTGCGTGGGCTCTTTGTACTCGTGGAGTGTCTTCAACAAACCGATTGACATACTTATTTACGGAAAAAGCAACAACACCGCCCCAATCGCATTTTACATCGCATGTGGCCTACTAGGACTTTCGGCAGCTGTCATGGGGCCATGGCTCGAACGTCATGGACCAAGGAATTCCTGCCTCCTTGGCACTCTACTCTTTTGCTCAGGCCACTTTATCACAGCTTTGGCACTCTACTTGAAACAAATCTGGCTTGTTTTCATTGGCTATGGAATTATCGGTGGTTTTGGTACCGGGCTTTGTTATATTAGTCCCGTCTCCGCACTTCAAAAATGGTTTCCAGACCGTCGTGGTCTAGCATCTGGTTTTGCAGTTTGTGGATTTGGTGCAGGCTCCATTGCCATTGCGAAGGCTCAAATTCCTTTAATGAATGCAGTGGGTTTACCCCTGACATTTACTATACTAGGTGGCATTTATCTTACTGTCATGAGCCTGGCAGCTTTAGTCCTTAGATCACCACCGCCAGATTTCTCTGTGAATGGGATGCGGTCAGATCGTTCTGCAGTGGAAACGGAAACGGAAACAAAACCTGAGATGGAATTAACCAAGGAACATGTTGAGCTAAATTTGTCGAATGCATCTACCGGGCCAAATCAATCAAGCACCGATCTAACATTAATAGAGTCTTTGCTGTCCAATGACTTCCGATTGATCTACCTCATGCTCTTTGGAAATTCGATGTACGGTGTGTGTGCGATTTCAAGACTGTCTAACATGGTAACGGACATTTTTGGAAGAAGCCCCGACGAGGCTTCTACTATAGTATCAATCAATGGAGGATTCAATTTAGGGGGTAGACTATTATTTCCCATTATTTCTGACTACTTTGGACGGAAGGGGTGCTTCATAATAATGCTATCTACGCAATTAATCATTATTGCTACATTTTCCACCATCACGTCCAACGGGGCATACTGGACATTTGTGACTACCATGTGGATTCTAACTTCATGTTATGGTGGAGGATTGGGAACAATCCCAGCTTTCCTGACTGACCGATTTGGCCCGTCGAATGTTGGTGCTTGTCATGGAGTAATACTCACTGGTTGGTCATTGTCGGGAATCGCGGGCGGTTTTATATTCACTGCTGTATATGATTATGTACTGAGTTATGGATACACTACTAAAGACGCCTTTCCATACAATGTCAATTCTTGGTGGATTTTTGTTATAGTATTTTTCGGTTGGGTTTCCCTTCTATTTGTCAGTCCTACGGAAAAAGATATCAAATTCCGTTCTATCGTTGTAACATTCTTCAAAAAGATATTTTTGAAGAAGTAAAATAGGTATGTAGGGTAATTAATTATTATTGAGTGCAGTGAAATAAAGCTTGGGTCTTGGGTAGGTAAAGATATTCTGTCAACAATCGCATAGTGTGAGTATTAAAACCATATATTATTTTTTAAAAAAAAAGATTTTCCCGAGATTTTTAAATCGATCAAATTCAGATATTCACTAAGGTAAACAAAATAGATTTTACACCACATTTATTTGATTAATTAATCCACATTGATTAATTAATTCACATGATTACTAAAATCAAGCGAAATATAGTAATACATTCTTGATATAATTATTTAAAATAACAATAAGCATCGAAATTTCGCTTCAGGTTAACCGGATCATGAAGTAAACATTTTCTGGTACAAAAGACGAAGTAAATAATATGATATGTAGTTTCAGCGATTTCATATTATAGTACACAACCGTATGCTAAAAAAACATACATAAAAATTGGTTGTGATTTTAAGACTTTAGTTTAGTTTTGACTGCTAATTAACGAAAGCGCTGAAACGATATGAGCTAAGAAATTGGCGAATATTTTAATTTTTTATTGCTGAAAATTGCCACTGTGTACTGGGTATCTATTTATCGAGCGTGCTGATTAGCGTTTGGTTTGGCGTAAATATGCGCCTTGAGTATACAAGAACCGGTAGTACAAAGATTCTTCAGAGTGGAATAAGAGAATTCAGAGTAATCTGCATAAGCGTTTTTAATCTTACAATGGGTGTTTCCTATTATTTTTTCTATTCATTACTTGAAATATGTACAATATACTTTTCTCAAAAAGTGATAGTAGTACTTTGTGAATATATTAGAACCTAATTTTGATAACTATAAGATGTACTGGGCTTTAGTGTTCCCAATCACAAACTTTTTTAACCAAAACCAGATTTGTTTTTTAGATTACATGGGTTGGGCCACGGAATATTCTAAGCTAGTAGTTAAACAAGTAAAGACTTTTTGCCTTTTAACTCAAAAAATAATAAATTATTTTTCTTAATTCAGGAAAAGTCGTGATATATTATACTGGTACATGTATTTAAATATAAAGCTATACTTCGCGTTTAAAATTAAATGTTACAATTGTTCCTTCTCAAAGAAAAGAATTTGAAGATAGCTAATGATTTAGAACCGAGGTGTTACACGCGTACGCTTTATGGGGTTCGAAACAGGTCCAAAGATACGTATGATTTCCCTTCAACTCAAACCAGGAACCTACCTGCATGTTTTAACTGCCTAAAAATTTAACTAATTTTGCCATTATTGTCCCTGGTGTCATAATTAATTTGAATTCAGAATCTGAAAAAAATCCTCGTTTCTGGAAAACTGGCTAATTACTCTAAGAAACTATGACTAGATAGCTAATTACCAAAGTAGTCATTTAGAGGAAGATAGAGTATCAGCCAAATACAGTGCAGTGTTGAGAGGGTGTAATCAAGGACAAAGACTTATTTCCATAAAGAAAATGATTCTTTTGTTAAACATCCTTAGTTATAAACATATATTTTATATAATCAAATGCCAAAATTATGTAGTCTGTTTTGCCTCTGGAGCTAATATTGGTAGAGGTAGGTATAAATTACAACTGCATACGTTTTCTGCCTCTACAGTCTAATTTTTAAATCTACATATTTATTCAATTTATGTATAATGAGACTCATTTTTAATTAAAATAAAAGAATAAACCATCAAGTTGAAATTCTTGTATTACATATTTGTGAGTTCATTTATTTCGAGCATAAACTGGAACTGCATTCATATCTTTAGAGGTAATTTTAATAATACATATGTCCAGAAGGGTACCCTACAAATAAACTGCGCCGCATAACTTAAATTAATCAGTAAAGAAAAATAACACCAGTTTTTACTATACGAATCTAATCAATGATCTACAATGTTGAATCAGTCCTAACCATTATAAATTGCTAGTAATGCTGATGTTGCAGTATTTGTTCAAGTAGTGTAAGTATCTTATATATATGCCTCATTGTATGCTCTGAGAAACTTCCTCGGAGTTAGAGGCTTTGAAGTAGATATATAGTTTAGTCACACGGATCACACCCAAACCCTCATCTGATGAGACTATTAGTTATTACATGTTATGATGAGTTGTTTTTCCCGAGATTGGACATACATAAATACCTATCTGATTGGCTGATAACTTCCTCTTACGATGCCAAGTTCAAGTTCGAGCTCGTAGGGTAAAAAAATAATTAGGGTTCATTTATGATTTAATGAATATAAACAAATTACAAACAAGGTAGTGGATATTATCAGTCAAAAAAATTACTTCATTTTTTCGAGCACTTAATGGTATCCTCGGAGGAATGAAATCCTGAGTCTTATTGATGAATTTAAATAATTTAATAATTATTTATTATTTATATTCACAAAATTTGGAGCTTTAGGTGCGACTTGCTGTAACAAAATGAACAACAAAAAAGTTATAAGGTAGCTGGACTGTAGGTGGTTGCCCTCGATAGAGGAAAAAAGTCAAAGAAAAAAATTAGAGTTGACTGTTTTCATGAAATGGACTGGAAGCCCGCATCACCCATGGCACCCGGACCACTTGCATTTTAAAGCAAATGAATTCAACAATAAATTAATTCAAAAAATGTCTTCACCTTTTCCTTGATCCAGTGACCACTTCACATCTTCCCCTTACCCACCAACGCCCATTCCAAATCAAAGCCTAGACGAAAGTGAAAACACTGAAAACTGAAACTGAAAACCAAAAAACTAAATACACATCCAACCATAACTTCTTCCTTGTCCCAGTCCCAAGTCGCAGTAGAGTGAAAAAGCGAAAGCCAAATCCACATCAAGTAAAGGTAAAAAATGTGAAATTTCAAACTAAATATAAAAATGAAATGATATTTACACTTCATTTAATGTTAAAATTACACTACATTCTGCACTTCATTCTTGAATTTCAAAACATCTGTTTAGAGTTTCCACATGAATTTTGTGGGTATAATTGTGAAAATGAACTAAAGATCTCAAATAGGTTGAAATAAATTGTATGATTGCATTCTCTACCCAATTCTTCTTCTCCTCAAAAAATGAACAATTGGCCCAAAAAATTCAAATGGAATTTTCAATTGACGGCAATCTTTCCAGCCAAATGATATGATTGTGGAATATGATTTTTCGCGACAAGTGCTTATTTTTCGATAGAAATTACCATAACTGAGTATTGAGCAAAAGCAATAGAAAAGCATGGTGAAAGCAATTATATATACATGTGATTTTACTATGACAGAGAGGAAAGGTATTGTTTTTTAATTAGATGGTCTAAACTTGGTCACGAAAATATGGCTAATCTGATTATGCTATTCGTTTCTACTATCAAGCATTTAGAATTTATTTCTATTTCCTACCTATAATGTATTTAGTATTTACATACCTAATTTACTGAAAATCAGAAATTGTACTGTAAACGATACTGGTGTTCAGGAGTTGAATTCTGTCAAAACTGCATGCTTTTTTTGGCGTTCCTGAACTTACTCACACGAAGTTTGCATATCTGCTAAATAGAGCTCAAAAGAGCTTTTGATAGGCATATTAAGTCTTGATTTGATAGAGGTTGACATTTTAATTTTTTGTACTTACTTTGTGACGGAACACTTGATTATCAACGTGATTGCATAATATATAAGTATTACCGTATATATGGACATTATCACGATCACGATCCCAAGGCTAAAATTCGGATACTACAAATTCTTAGTAATTTTGCACACCCATTACACCGTCTTAAAGTTAACAGCGATTCAATTAAGCTGATTTTGTTTTATGCAAGTTACATATCATCCAAATAAGTTAAGTACTTAAGTCCAATTAACTATGTAACTAACTATGTAAAATATGATCTAATTAAGTTTGTGATTATTAAAAATGTTAATCAAGTTAAATATGTTCTATTAGAGTTAATTTTGGCTATAGGTAACGTTGTGTTGATTCCGGGCAAAGTATTCAGTAGGATGTTTGTATTATTAGGTACAATATGTATCCTGACTCTACTTCAATTGAATGGCGAGTGGTACTGGTGAGTAGTACCAGTTGCTAAAATTAATTACAAGTTGAGTTTTTTGGCTTAGAATTGAAACTTCTATTTTCAAATAAATTCTAAATGCTTATTATGATGTCAAATTAATAGCCTAATCATGGTACTGGTATGCCATGTTTTCTACCACTGTTTGGGGTGTTATTTACCTCAAAATCCTTCTCCATCCCACTGTCCACAATGTTCTGTCTTTACCTCAAAAACATTTTATATTTTCTACCCCGCTGACTGCGGTGTTCTCTACCTCAATAACATGATACAATATATGCCCACATTAGAGAAGAATTCTGAGGTACGGAACGTTGTAATCAGTGGGAAAGAGAAGGAATTTGAAGTAGAGAACACCGTATATCAGTACTCGTAATCCGATTCAATATTCTTTTTATCATATTTAAAGCGTCTAATTAAATTCTTAAATTTAATTTTTCTGGAATATTTCCGGATCGCTTCCCAAGTTGAAAAATTAATGATTAGTAATTTTTAAAACCATGACCCTGGTCATTTCGCCAGCGTTTAACTGTGTAATTAATTAGCACGACAGAAGTGCAGAGCAGACGGCTGCGTACAGACGACGTTGCTGTTGTTGAGTGGACAAGTTCAAGCCTGACTCCTTCCTCTCGCTTCGCCCTCCTTCGTTTTCCACTCACTCCAGCAACAAAGGAATCACACACAGCCCTGCCAGTCCGAGCATCAAGAAACGAGACTCCACTGTACTGTACTGTCTCCGTCAAAGTTTTCCGTTTTCCATTGCTCTGCACGTTGTGGGTGAGGCACCTCAGGCAGGAGAAGAAGGCGCAGAACAAAGAACTCCTCATCCGCTTCTTCCCAAGTAGTGTTGTAACTTGTGCACAATTTAACCCCAGTATTTTGCTTTTCTTTGTGACTGGAGCAAAGCAAGAACAAACTAGCTAAACTCGATTGTGCACAAAGCAATCTATGAACAAACTGCCTTCGC
>JAAXYX010004139.1:0-12872 GCA_036851915.1 Ptenothrix huangshanensis
TTTGAATATTAAAGTTTAATAGTACATTAATTATTAATGAATCATTAATTACTTACAAGTGCGTAACACAAGTGACAGTTAGTTCTAAATAACGCAAGGTTTGCTAAATAACCACTGCATAACGTAATTATTATTTTACATAAAATTATGCTCGAGGGTGGAAATGTATAAACTCTACTACATAATTAATTGACTACAAAGCTACTGCTACTAGAAGGTTTTATAATATTTACATGTGAGAAATTCACCTGTTTTACTGCAGTGTTTCGATTATGATACTAGTAATAGGAACAGGGTTGAAATTCAGATATAAAAAAATAGCCATATGTTGAAGAAAAAAAACGTAAGGAATAATGAATTGCGTAAATTGTCCCTAATTAAATACAGCAGGCACTTATGGGTGATAGTGCGGATGCAGTTAATCACAACACAATAATTTACAGTCATTCATTCATGTGAAACTCGCCAAAAACCGGTAAATGCCAGCGACAGTTTTTACCAGTTTCGGACAATGTTTGTGTCTTGTGTAACTATTTTTGAAAAAGGTGGCATTTACCGAACATTTGAGTTAAAACAAAACAGTAAATACGTACCTAAATTAATTTGTAACAGGCGTAATTACGAACGTACCTAGTAAAGTTCCCATGATATAAGAGTAAAAAAGAATTGATATACACAATAAAAATGAGTTATAGCTAAAGGAAATAATAGTATAATGACCAAATTAAATTACAATGTTTCTGCTCTCTCCTCTTTGATGAACACAGCTGGACGCTGAACAAGCTGGGTACGGGTGGGTGTCGTTGCAGTTGCTGCTGAAGCAATAGGTGCATCCCGGTGCTTTGACGACTTAGAAAAATTGAATTTTACCAGCATTGGAGATTTGACTGCGGCACAGCTATTATTACTTTTGACTGCGTTCTCGGAATGATTTGAAGCTCCAGAGCTAGAGCTTTTCTCTGATTTTTTCCATTTTGTCTTTTTCTTGGACTTTGAAAGGTGCCGATGATGATTGGCTTCGTCTTGACCTTGGTTTGGAGACGATGATGCTGAGGATGATGCAGGCGGTGAATTATAAACAGCAACAGTAACGGAATTTTGTTTGACAATTTCAGAAGCCTCTGTGAGTATCTTAACAGAGCACGTCCAACTGTGCTCCCTTTCACTGGAAGTGTTTTCAAATCTTTTACCACAGTAGTTACAACCATAAGGCCTCTCTCCAAAATGTACTTCCCGCGCATGCCGACGGATACGAGCAAATTTTTCATCCTTTAATTTACAAAATGTGCATTCATACAATACTGGCTTGTCCTCTTCATTCTCACATTCCCCTATTCAAAAAGGCACAACAACAACTTCAATATTAAGCACTTCTGTAACTGCGAGTTATTTGAATTTGTCGAAGAATATCAAAGCAGGATTTAACTCACGAATCAAACTATGAGCCTGAGTGATCTCTTGATCTGAAAGAACCCCACTATGGCTATTAGATGGTAATACTGGTAATAGGGAAGGTCGTTTTTTAATAACGGCTAAAGCAGCAGCGCTCATTTTGACAACACTGTCAGCCGTAAAACGATGCCTTCCTTGTTGACATATTTCAGCAACAGCAGGTCTTTTGTAGGTAAAGTCAATCTGAGAAGATTTGGATGAAGAGACTGAAGATACCAAATCTAATTGGCCAGCTCTTTCATCTTCGATGCTCAGCTGACTTTGACTAACTTGACTTTCTTCTTTTATTTTCAACTCTTCTTCTTTTCGCTTCCGTTTCAATACTGTTACTTTTGATTCTATAAATTGATTCATTAAGTACAAATAAATCAGAGTTCAAATTAAGTATAAATAAAGCATAATTTGAAGAGTACATTTCTTCCCCTACACTTAAATAAAAGCAATACCTAATTTTAAAATTTAACGACAATCTTAAAATGTCTTCTACGTAAAATAGAAAGTATGGTTAAAAAATGAATTTTTCCCGAGGACCCAAGGCTCTCATTTGTTCTGTCGTTCTGTACAAATAAATTAATACAATGTAACAAGAAGCACAACACAATTTTACTCGGAGTTAGATATTTCTATCCAACTAATTGAGCTGCTATGCAAAAATTTGCACGCAAACCCAAAGAAAATCGAAAATGGTGCGTATAAAGTATAAATAGACCTTAAAATGCCTCCCCAACCACTAGGCCGCAAAAGTCGTTAGGATTGTTAAAAACTAATCCTGAATCGGAAGCAGCCATGTGGCGTTGAGACTTAAAAGCTATTTAAAAAAATAGAAATTGAAAGTCATAATTACAAGTTGGTTGGATTTGGCTTGTTAATGGTTGTATGATTGCAGTGCAAAGCAATGTTTTGGTTTTGTTCTTTGAGATGCAGTAGATTGAATTGTGTATAATAGCTGGCTATGATCATGAGACGTTTGAGTGAAGTATCCATTCCATAGTCATATTCATGACCAGCTATTAAACGTGTTCTGTTTCTCCTGAAGTCTCAGAAGTACGAGCAAACGTAGTGAGGACACCTGAGAAGTATTATATATACAGACCGGACATATTAGCAGTTATAATATTGCTGATATAAAAGTAATCTTCCAAATTATTTTTATCCCCCAACCACTCCAAAAAGCTTTGAAATTGCCTGTAAATATGTACTTCCGTAAAAGTTCCCATCAATGGAAATCAATAATAGCATTATGTACTGAATGATCATAAATAAAACAAACTCAAACTTAAAACATCTTGAAAAGGAAGAGAACTGACAAAAGGGACAAAGCGTTGCTATCCAAAATAAAAATTATATAATTTCAAAACTTACGTTGCTCGCACGCTTTCATATGCTTGTGTAACCCGTCTGTAAAAAACCGAAGGCAGATACTACATTGATAACGACGTTCACCGTAGTGGTGGATCCGGATGTGACCAAAGCATCCTTGGTGAGTCCCGAACCCCTTGCCACATTTTTGGCACGTATAATGCGTCGCAGACTTTTTCACTGTAAGTAATTATTAGTTAATTATTTTTACATTTTTTTTAATTAATTGTATTAGGTAATTATTAATTTATGTGGGGCTCAGTGGTCTGGCGATTAACGTTAGCTGCTGAACTGAACACCTCCCCCTTGTAAAGGATCACTCGATGGTGCTTGGTACTAACCCAGGCAGAGGCGAATCTGTTCTCATAGTTTTACTAGTTCGATGAGCGGCACACGAGCGGCATTAGAGACTGGAGATGGATCTACGAGCTCATAGGCGGATCCTGTGCCGCTAATTTTCGATGAGCGGTATAAGAGCGGCACAGGAGCGGCACATGAGCCGTACTGTTTTCCATCTCATGCACCTCGACCGTTTTTTCCCTCACCCGGATCTAAAAACGGATCATGGAAATGAAGGGGGCTACTCAACAAAATCAATTATATCTCATGTATATCTCAAAAACGCTTCATTTTTATCTAGCGTTTTCGAAAAACTTATATCTATTTCAAAATATGGGATTTTCGGAAATAGAAAAGTAAAAGTTCAAAACTGCCTTGTTACTCGATATAAACTCATTTTATCTACACCTAACTCCGTGGCCAAGGGGGGGGGGGGGGGTTAAGCCCTAAATACCCCCTTGGATCCGGGCCTGGCCCTGGGCTTCTTCCCTCGACTATTTCCTCGTAGATCACAAGGAGGCCCAGCGGAGGCGGAATCAGAGATAGGTGGGAGGGTGAAAGGACGTATGGGCCAAGCGGAATGGCGCGGTAGCCCATAGAATAAAGTAGTAAGTAAATAAAGTAAAAGATGGGTATTCGTACGTTTTTTAATCTAGGTACTTATGGTTTAAAAGTATTAATTATGCATAAAATAAAGTTTCAAGCAGTAACTACCACATAATTCTTTAGCTGCCTGGAGTAAGCAAAGTGGCAGGACACCATTGAATTTAAGTGGAGGGATTCTCACAGTAGACTTCCGAATTCTCACAACTGATCCATCATGAAGCACGCGCCGCCCAACTTTTGGCAAAGCTGATACTAATTCTTTTTCATCAGAGTGAACAATAGCGTGGTCCTCATTTACATAACAATTATCCGTCGTCGTAAAGGTAGAACTGGTTTCAACTTTCTCAACTGTACGATCTTTTCGTGTGCTTGACGACCTACTCGAATAACTGATATCACTAGAAGCTGAGGAAGGCACAGACAACATTGCAGGTTTGCTGCTGCTAATTCCTTTTTCACTTTTTGGAACTTCTCTTGAAGACGGATTCGGCTGTGGTATTTTTCGAAGTTCTGAATATTTAAATCAAGAAAAATAACATTTAAAAGGCATTATCATTACCTATTATTATTTTGGTTCATCGTTCAGATTTTTGAACGGGCACTGTTCATCTTCTTTTTTGATTATAATAATTATGAATCCTACGTTTCCACATTGGTACCTTTTTCCGAATTTCTTGTAAGACGTCCTGTATTTTCCAATGGAGGTGAAGTAACATTATTTGTTGTAGCTGGTACTGGTGCTGGTGAAGGAGATTCCTTGCATTGTATAGTCAGATCATCCACCAACTTGTCATTCGCCGCATCACAGAACTTCATACTTTGTCCCATACTTTGTAATTCACCATCTATTCAATTATAATGAGTGTACATATCACAAGAAAATTAGCCATTTCAATTTATACGTAACTAATAATTTCACTTACAATGAAGGCTGACCAGATGATACCGAACCAGTGGTTTATCAGGTAATTTCTCTTCACACAGTTTACACTTGTAATGCACGGAATCGGTAAAACGACTGACAACGTTTGGTCCTGGGGAATTTCCAGCTGCCTCAGACTGGGAAGTCGTAGCTTGGGAGGTCGAGGTACTAATCTGAACAGTTGTTGCTTCAACTAAGCTCTCATTATCGTTACTAATATCACCTTTACAATGTTCATCATCATTACCATTTTCAAGCACATCGCATGAATTCTTATGATTCTGATATGTTTTTGAGTATCGGAAGTTCTCCCCACATTTTTCACATCTAAATGGCATTTCCCCGAAATGGATTTTCCTAATATGCTTTTGACACACTTTGGAACTGCTGAGAGTAAGTTTACAAATCTGACAGCGATACTTCCCTTTCGTCGAGACAGAGACTATAAAACAAAATATATGCCTTCCTATAATTTCATTATATTTATGCATTATGTACGCAAAATTGACAAAATGTAAACTGTTACCCATGAATTTGGCAGGATCTTTCTCACATTCGTCATCCAAAGGTGCTGGAGTGTATTCAACGTCACCAGTGCTCTCCCCAATTGCAGAAGCCTCGGACTTCGAACTTAAGCTATCCGAACTGCTGTTTGATTTTTCTGAAGATTGTGAAAATTTGTTTACACTTGCTTCTTTTGGCTTCATATTCATATCGGAATCCTGCCACTTCCCTGTACACTGCTTCTGATGCTCCTTAAACTGATTATTGTGAAAGAAACGTTCATCACACTTCATGCAATGGTGGGGACGTTCTCTAAAATGTGTTCCCCTAACATGTCGCGATATATCGTTCAGTCTTGGGAATTTTTCGCCACAGTCTTTACACTCATACCCGTTTTTGTCCAATTTCACTGCAACGTAATTTAAAAACCATCCCGAACTGAATATATTACAAATGAAAATAATTAGGTAAACCATCACGAAAAATATTACGGCAAAAAACAATCTCAACTTACAAATATAACTTTGCGCATCGCTAAATTCTTTTGACGTCAAAGTCGTGAGCACTTTAGACACACGCTTAGGTAGCATGTACTTTTTCTTGAGGACGTCGGCAGATATAGCAGTTATTGACATTCCAGGCCTTCGTGAAATTGTTTTTGATGGTGACACCGGAGAACTGTTACTACCACCTTCGGTTTCCCTTTCTTTCCCTTTATTGCAACCGTCACCGTCATTCAAAGCTTGCTCCGCTTCAGGTTCAGAGGCGAACGCGTCATCGTTACCGTCGTCATTCAAATACACATTTTCTTCTGAATCCGAATTAGTTGCAGCGCCTGTATTTAACTTTTTAACTGAATTGGATTCCTCATCAGAATCACTATCATTTTGTCTTTTCTTAGCCGACGAGGGAGTAGTACCAGTAGTTGTTGTGTCTTCACTATTTTTAGCAGCATCAACCTTAGGTGGCTTTGGCGTTGCATCTTGCTGACCTCCAAAATGAACTTGCCTCACGTGCGACTCTGCATTTTCGTACTTCGTAAAAAGGACGGAGCATTCTGAGCATTTTGAGAAAGAATACTTCCCACCAACACTCCAAGCAACTGAAAATTTCAATTGTATGAAATTATGGCTAATGGTTGCATGGAAAATAGATGGATAATAATTCATATAAACTAAAACAAATTAATATTATTAGGGGAATACCCAAATCCCATTCACTTTTCAGTTTCAATTTTATTTGTGTGGAAGTCTTTGAAGCTCTACACTTTGTTGATTTTTCAATTTTTTTCCTCTCGTTCAAGTTTCCACAGTTTCCATGGAAAACTGAATTGAAAAATTGAAATTGAAAAGTGAATGGGATTCAGGGTATTCCCCTATTTTATCTTTATTATCAACTCACTGATCATCTTCTTAGCTTTCTGAATTTGTTCATCTGTTAAACTACTTTCGATTTCCTTCCTACGTTTTGACAATGGTTTGGGCGGGTTTGATATGACTATGGTTCTGGCAGTATTCGTTTTTGCGTCCAATGAAGTAGATTTAGACAATAAAACTGGAGTTGGGGCTGTAACTGAATTTCGTTGTGAATCTGGACCTGAAGGTGCCACACTTGGAGACATGGATCGAGATACGACTATTGGGGCAGGAGAGGCAGGACCACCAGGTACCCAATCGGGATCATTTGATGCATCGTTATCACTTTCAACTACATCGTCCTCGTTATCATCACTCACTATGTCGATGACTGACTCTTTTCCATGAGTTTTTGATCCATTACTAGAAGTTGCACATGATTTATGTGCCACAAAACCACCGGACCTTCGAACTAGTACGGAATTATCAACATTACGAGAGAATGGTCGACCAGGCTTCTTTTTTAACCGCCCCATAGAATCCACATAGAAGTTAGAGCGTATGCCGGAGTTTTTGGACTTGAACTTCTTCTTGTGTGTCTTGGAAGTTGGTCCGTTCGAATTAGAAACCGAGCTTGAGCCAGTTCCTCCTTTGCAATGAGCTAAATGTCTTCTCATATTAATACCATCTGCTAAAACTTTATTACACTTTGAACATGTATGCGATTCGTCTCCAAAATGTATGCTGGTCACATGGCTGATCAAACGATCGGCTTTCGTTGCACGAATATTACAAATAGTACACACAAACTCACTTTTGTCGGAGCCTGCAAAAGGTCAATAATATAACACCAGTTAAATCATAGCCTGAAACCGTCCCTGTTCCCAGAGGGGGTCTCAGAGGCTGACACCCCTACCCCTGTAATGTTCATTTTTCGAAATTTAGAGGGGGGTCATACTCCTATAATGGTTCGAAAAAATATGCCAGTGGGAGTGGGGGTGTCCAATTATTATAGGGATTATGGTTTCAGGTTAAATTCACTTTACCTTGTCCAATTAAGAAACGAATAATAATCCTTTATATCACAAATATTAATAAAAAAAATAAAACTTACGAATAAACCGCAAGGCACGCTGTTCAACCGTGGAATACGATCTATTTTCAGCAATGGTATTTAAACCATTTGAGACTGATTTGTCAGTGGTAATTGCAGATCTACTGGAGCAGTGCCGTTCATGGGATTTCCTTTCATTGCTTGTAGAAAAATGCTCGTCGCAGTACCGGCAATACAAACGATGTTCGTCATCAGGAAAAGAACTAGTGTGTTGCAGATTACTTCCGTCTACACCAAATTTTGTTAAATCAAAAAAAAATATCAGCACAATTGCAGCAAACCAATACTCTCAATTTTATCTGCTACAGAACTGATAAAGAAGAATAACAGAAACCTTCCCCATCCGACTCTCCACACAAATGAACACGTCTTACATGCTCAACTAGCATTTTTCGAAGTTTTGTCTGTTTCTGGCAAACTATGCAATAAAACTGACCGTTTTTTTCTCCTAAAAACAATAAACAAGGTTATTTTGAAGTCTACATTCAAGTCATAAGTCACAAAAGGAAGTCAAAACCTTAAAAACGTTAAATGCGCCACAAAATGAATGGAATTAACGTTGACAAAATCAATACCGTGAATTTGAATTTGAACGCCTTATTTGGAAACTTGTTACTTACTTATAAACCGCAGAGCTTTGAAATTCAGTTGATTCAGCTCAGCTTTACTTAACATAGCTGAAGAAACACCAGTACCCATGTCCCCTAAACCATTGCTATTATTTCCCAAATTATTCCGACCACCCGCCGTTACATTTTTGCCTGGAGATTCACTGTTGGATCGCAGCGCCCTTGACCTTGTTGACATTGTTCGAGTATCTAAATTGTCCTCCGGTTCATCTCCCTGCTCTAACTTAATGAGTGGAATGTCAATTTTTTCGAAGCCAGTGCTACTATAGCTCACGACTTTAAAAGGTGTTTCTTCACTGTCCGAAACCTTTTCACTACTTGACTTATCGCCTATATTAGAATCCGCGTCCACATCATAAGAATCTGCATTATCAAAATTATTCTCGTCGTCACAGTTATCGTAATTCTCTTCCACTGCATTTGGTTCCTCCAATTCCACTTTACACTGCAAAGCTGCATTAATTCCTTCGATAGAATATCCATCATCTCTACCCTCAGATGCAATATTACCACTACAAGCACCAGCTCCAGCTTCTACAAAAATTTGGCTTGCATTCACTGCCATTGGGTCAAAGAGCATTTCTTCTTCTTCGGGTCCTTCAAAGTTCATGAAACCACTGCAATCTTCTGCCTCAGTTTGGAGAGATAATGCTCCATCAGAAAAGCTTATATTACCGACAGATCCAGCATAGACGAAGTTTTGATGCTGATCTGACACTAACGGTGACTGTTGGCTTTCGTCAACAGATTTCCTGGATTTACTAACCGTAGAACTAGGGTTAGTAAATTGTTCCTGCAGAAATTGGAGATAAATGGAATCCACATTCGAAGAACCACTAGTAAGTGCCCATTCATTTCGGATGTGCTCTATCCACAAATGAGCTTCTGCATTGGACCGCTCATCAAACTGCGAAGTGCACAACTGACATAGGTAGATTACATCCCAACCTTGCTTATCATTCCTGGTGATAGTCCGCTTCACGCTCTTTTCCATCATGATTCTTAAGTGTTGTACTTCATTTGTCATAGGTTTACTAGGTCCTAAACTTCCTCCTGACAAATTCGACGATGTATCTTTAATATAAATTAGGAATTTAATATGCATAGGAATACTTTGGTGAATATTTGATAACATCATCAATGAAAATCAAATTAAAGTAATAAAATATTAATATATTATATATACGCCGTACACCCAGTAGATCTCATCAAATAAATCTCATCTCGTCTCATCGTTTTTACACAGATGCTGAGATTAAATTAAGATCATATTGAGATTTAATATCTGGAAATTGAGCAAACTTTTAAGCGCTGAAACAAGCGGAAGTGAGTTCAGTGAGCTGAGATCAATCGGAGGACCGGTTATAAACAACAATTATAACAAATTATTCTCACTGCTTGGATCCATCTTTGGCAAATTCTGAAATGACGCATTACATTTGGTTCTGTGTACCGTAAGATCCTTTTCAAAAAAATACCCGCAAGAATTACACATGTGGGAGCGGCCAAAGTGCGTTTGACGAACATGACTAATTGCATGGGCTCTTGCTTTGAACGACTTTTTACACTTTTTACACCGAAATTTGTCCATGCATTTTTCTGAAAATAGATAACGATAGTAAAGCAGAAGTCATCTATCATCATTATCGTTAATGTTTACTATATAGTATATAGCAATAATACAAATAATAATCCATCAATTGAAACTTCATACTTGTGTTAATTGAGGCATTTCTTTTTGTTTCATTTTAACAAATAACCATGCAACTAACAGAACGCTAACAGACTTACCAATATTTGCAAGTAGATGATCATGAATTTGCGTTGGATGAATTCCTACAGGGTCAATTACAACCAGCTGCTGATGGTGTTTCGGGATAGAATAAGAAATTTCGGGTGGCTGATTGACATAAATTTTTGACTGGATGATAGTTACAGATTGAGTTGGACCTTTGCTACCCCGATGATACTGAGTTCGATGTCGGGCTTTCTCATTGCGCGTAGGAAACATAATTTTACACTCTAAGCATTTAAAATGCTCCTGTAGATGAAGATGGCGAACATGCTTTCGTGCATGATTCCTATGAATTATATTTTGAGAGCAAATCCGGCATCGGAAACTTCCACTTGGTAGTTCCTCTGTAAGTATTCAATTTTAAAACATAATTTTAATTTCTACTTTAAATCCCAAAGAACTATCATTCATCAAAAACATGCTTTCAGTATGTATATTTCGTTGTAATTTACCAAGCATTCCAATTGCGAAGTTGATCTGAGTTTCGTTCAAAGTACCATCCTTCGATACAAATGCCTTAAAATCGTCGGGATTCGGTGTTTGTGGAATGTGGGTCACTGAAGCCTCCCCACATTGATTCTTCCCATTTTGCTGCTGAGTCTCAAATATTCGAAGGTGTATAGGGTTGTCATTTATAGGATTAGGACCAGTGTCCTGAAAGGTCTGAGGAACGAAATGTTCATCATGCGTCGCAACGTCCGGTAGAATACACATTTCCTCAACATTGGTGCTAGTATTCGTATTCTGCTTGTCTCCTGGTTGAGTCGTCGCTTGTACATCAGAATCTTTGTAAAACCCCAGAGGAGTTATGTATGTCAGTGGAAGTGCAGGCAATTGCAATGTTGCTAAAGACGAGGGTGTACCCGCGGGGAGTTCTGTACTAGCGCCAACATCGGGGTCTGATACGTCTTCACAATCCACATCAGTAGTGTGAGTACCTTCAACCCTTACGCTTTGATTTAGGAGTTTTGAATGAAGTGATAATTTATGAGTTTTTCGTGAACTAGCAGTGGGAAAGCGCATTGGACAATACGAACACTGAAATGGTTTCCATCCCAAATGCTGTCGTTTGGCATGAGCTACTCCTGTTTGCCGATCAGCAAATTTGTCCAGACACATTTTGCAGTAGAATTCGTTGGCATGCTCCGAGACTACGAATCATATTATAATAGAATGTTCACATTAAATATCAGATTTTAAATGTGTTACTTGGTAAAACTAATTAAATCACAAATAATTATTCCTAACAAAATTATAACTAACTAAACAATATTTGAAAATCTGATTACCAATCATTTCGCTAGCTTGACGCTCTTGGCCTGGAGTTAAGTTGCCATCCACACTTCGAACAACTGCCTCCCCATTTATAAGTTCTAGTTGTTGCTGCAGGAGGGACGAGAGTAAATTAAGGTGTTTTGGATCTTGAAGTTCGTCACCCTGCCGATTCTCACTTGAATTCGGCTGGAGATTTATATGAAGATCGGTTGGTTGCTGACATTGTTGAGTAGCTTCAGCTACATTTGGATCAGCGTCGGTAGTAGGTAAATTAACAGGAGAGTTTCCGGCAACCAAATTAACTCTGAAAAGTAAGCCGGTGGTAGAACTAACATTGAATGAACCAGGGCTAACTTTATTTCGATTTATTGGAGCTGTCGAGGCTATAGTTGACGCGACTGAACTGACAGGAACTGAAACAGTCCTCGCAGACGATAATATGTTTGGCACAGGGACTGCTGACGATGCACTCGACTTGAGAAGCAGATTAGGTACAGGACACGAAATCAACTGATGATTGAGATTTTCTTGGGCCTTTTTAGCTTGTAACCTCTTGTCAAGAGCTACCCTGTTTTTTACTACGTGCTCCGTATCAACATGGTGAAAATCTTGCATGTGGATCAACAGTTCGGAAGCACTCTGGAAAGTCCGCTTGCATAATTGACATGCTCCTGTTCTCCTTTCCGATGCAACTGGAGTGGAAGTCATATTAGAAGAAGTAGGAGGAGAAGATAGTTGTAACGAAGCTGTGGCTACTTGAGTAACCTTCACAACTTCTGAATTTCTGAGGAAGGTGACGGGGTCAGACAAGGTCAAACTGGAATGAACGCTGCTAGTAGGGAATAGAGCAGAGGTTGGTGTTGCGAACGGTAATGTCGTAGCCACTGGTGCTGCTGACATTATACCACCAACACCGAATGCTGCAAAGAGAAAATTGATAATGAACATTTCATATTTATATTTATTAGGTCTTTATTTATTAATTATTATTATTTTATTATTTTCTTTTAAGTCAAAAGGCTAACAATATCAGATACTGGTTTTAAGCCTGGACTTTTTTCCATACATATACATATGTATATAGTTTCAAAAACAAGGACTGTCAGGTAGAATGATTGAATCATATTAAAGTGTAAACAATAATTAGCATCATGAATCAAATCATAATAAAGTTAGTCAATCGACTGCTTAATATTAAGTAATAAGGTTGGTCATTGATATAATAATAACATATATATACAAAGAATTAGTAAATAGAGACAAAATTTCGTACGAGTAGGATAGCATATTGTTTTATCAATAAATACACTCAAATCACGTTAATACACTCCCCTGCAGTCCAGAGTACTTTGGAGCTGAAAATACGCGCATCGGCGTTCGTAGTAGAAAGTTAAAGGGACACTAGTCATTTTAATGTCAAACGACGCCTGTGATTGGTTGGCATGCAATTAAGTTACAACTAATTATTGTTGAATGAAAAGTTATTCAAAATGAGATGTCGTTTGTGCTATAAATACGACCA
>JAAXYX010004140.1:0-12871 GCA_036851915.1 Ptenothrix huangshanensis
TTGACGTTATTAAGGAGGTCGTTATAACGAGAGTTCACTGTATTTACAAACGCCGTCGCCAGACCCGCGTATAATTAGAGACCTGCGTGGTAATACAGACCCGTGCACTATTAATTAAGGCATTTTTGAGAATCGTTTGAACAATGAATTTTTGACGACGATGGTAAAACAAATTGCTTAAATATTATTATACTCTTATTTCTACCACAAGTTAAGTTGATAATTACAAATTTTTCATTAATTCAATTATCGCTGTGAGTTTTATAACAGCCTACAAGGTAAAATCTTCCTTAACGTAATTAATCACTTGTTCAACCTCCTACATAAATGACTGCTGCGAAGTTATACAGCTGATAACTGCGATGTATTTTTGGATATATCAAAAAAAATTAATCATCTTTACAATACAGAACTTTTTGTTTTTCCTACAGTTGACCCATTGTTAAAATTGTAATCATTTGTGGAATGCCGCTATGTATCACGCTTACGCTAGTTTTAAGAACGATCGTAATAATGGAGACCCGCGTATAGTTAGAGACCAGCGAACAATTAGGGACCCGCGTACAATTAGATGCCCGCGTACTATTAGAGACCAGCGTAAAATTAGGGACCCGAGTACAATTAGATGCCCGCGTACTATTAGAGACCAGCGTACAATTAGGGACCCGCGTACTATTAGAGACTAGCGTTCAATTAAGGACCCGCGTACTATTAGAGACCAGCGTACAATTATGGACCCGCGTACTATTAGATGCCCGCGTACTATTAGAGACCAACGTACAATTAGGGACCCGCGTGATATTAGAGACCAGCGTACAATTAGGGACCCGCGTACTATTAGAGACCAGCGTACAACTAGGGACCCGCATACTATTAGAGACCCGCGTACTATTTACAATTTTTTTCTTTTGACCCGCGTACTGTTGGAGACCCGCGCACTAATTGAGTAACCACGTAACTACACTATTATTGAAAATACGACTACTACTAGTACTACTGTACTGTTTACGTTTACTACAGCCTAACCTAACGTAAGGAAGGGATCGTGTTTTTGGCTCGTAGGGTTGGTTTGGCTGCAACTATAGACATATTATGCACATAGTAGGTATAGGTGAATTATGATGGTAATATAAGTATAGGATTGTTTCCAGTTTTCCAGTTTCCTTTCCAGATTTCTTATACCTTCGCTGTTTTTGTTTACCATTTGTTTCACGTTCGCAGTTTCACAGTATAGTGCAACGTGCAAACAGCAACAATAGCTAATAGTAGCGGGCCTGGGAAGAATACTGCAATCATCTTGTACTTACTTCGGTGCCATGATTGTAGTGTAGAAGTAATTCCGGTAATCACTTTTTAACCAAGTGTGTAATTATAATCATCTTGTTAGCTATTCAGCACAATCCCATTCATTTTATTTTCTGTCCGTAGGTCCAGACGTTGTCATTCATGGATGCCTCGCGGGTTTATTTTAATTTGCAGTTAGGGTGGGTCATATTATAATTAATTACCGTAAAATATCTAATAAGAACCCCGGCTATCATTGTAATAAATTATTGAATTATTTTCTCTCTGGCCAACGTAATGCTTGAGCATAGGATCTGACCCGGCTAAACAAGGAGGCATGCTATCTTTAGATACCGGCTCTTACATTCTCAACTGTCCAAAAGGGATTCCAACAAATGTGGCCAAAACATGTTCTACATACACCTGGTAGTCCAGCTTAGGTAGAGATTCTTGCTCGTTTTTTGTTTTATGACCAGAAATTTTTTAAAATTTTTAAAAAGTGGGTTAATTATGACATTTGACCCGATATATCTCCAATTCCAGAGGTTCGAAGTTTTTGACACCATGGACAAAAATGATCACCATAAAATTCTGAACAAACTAGGCGTAACGAAAAGATAATATTGCAGAATCAAGTTTTTATCAGAAGCGTGCCATGTTCTTAAGTTGGAGAAAGTTCAAAATTAAAAATTCGTACATGGTTGTAAAACAAAAAACGAGCAAAAATCGCTACCTAAGCTGGACTACTAGGTGTATGTAGAACATGTTTTGGCCACGTTTGTTGGAATCCCATTTGGACAGTTGAGAATGTTCCCATGTTAGAAGCTTTACGGTCGGTAGTTCTTGATTTTTTAGCACACGTCAGCATATCCAGTAATAAACGTTTTATTCAAACTTTTGCAACGTTTTTAAGCATCTATAATTAAACTCTTGTCCGTTACAACCAAGTTTTCAGAACTTTTTGTTATTATTATTTTAAATAATTATAAATGCTCAAAAAACAACTGAGATTTCTATGCTTTACACTACTTCACAGCTTTTTTTGAAAAGGGATCTCTTTGCTTTTTTGCTATATGTCACATGAGAGCTTCCAATTATTATTAAGTCGCATTCTTAAAGTGCTCTATTTTTAATATTTCATGTTCGGTTACGTAATTTTTTATAATTTATTCATTATACAATTATACAGTAATACCGTGTTTGAATGAATGCTTACACATGTTTGAGTTTTTTGTTGTAGACAATTATTACAAATTACATAATGTATGAAATGATAATGGAAATAGTAATATCAGCACGGAACTGTCTGTACTATGGTACATATGTATGTAAAAATAAATCTCCTTTCCGTAGAAAAATTGTTTACGTTTATGTGTATTATTGTGTATAGACTTACAATTCGTTTTGACAGCATTGTATCATTTTAACAACAAATCTAAACTTCAAACCATACCGTTTGTACTGTATACAAACTATATTGGCTATTGCAAATGCGTAACAAACAGGGACTGAATAAAGCTTTTATGCCAGTATGTAAGTGTAAATGCACTTGTGTTAAGCTCTTGAATGAAAGAGTGTTACGGGAGTTCAAGTTTATAAAGATGAGCAGCCAAGGCAAAAAACACTAGTACTATGTACTTATTATGCTATAAAAGTTTTAAATATGTAACGGCGATAAGAAAGTCTGATGATTATGATGGTGATGAATTGAATGTTCATGACTCGACTGTCTCGGAATTAAGTTCCAGATTAACGTCAAGGATTTGTCATGAAGGTGTGTTTTGCCTGACGTTTTATGATTCAATGTTCCTCTATGTGCATGGACCTTGACTTGTCTATTTCCTGGATTTCACGCATGCATTGTAAGCCACTAATCATAATTAAGACTAGCAAATAACATAATAGATACTAGTAATATACCAATTAAAATTACTTTTGCTTTAACAACAAAAAGTAGAATAATCTGTAAAAGTATTGACAATATTGGAAAACTTATTAATGGTCTACTGTGTCTGTTTGGCAATTGTTATAGAAGCAACAGTGAAATAAATTATTTTTTCTTTCTCTCTCTGCGCATCTTCATCTTGCGTAATTATCAATGGATAAATGCATGTGAAAATTGACATGCCACACTGCATGTTGGTTGAGGTTGGGGTGCCGTGGAAGTGGAAGATTTGGATTTTTTTTGGTTTTTACAATTTTACCATAGAACTTTATTTCGACATTGTTTTAGAGAATCGTTGATTTATTTACAGATATTATGTAAAACGGTACACAAGCACACAAAGCAAGTTCATAAGCATCTGTTTAATATTTACTATTTACACACATAATAATTACTTATTATATAGATGAATAATTTACTTTATAATTATAGTTTTATTTACATAAATGCGACATTGTGCGATTAATATAAACATTTTGTTGGTTTTTCTATAATACAGTATTAACTTATAAATAATACTTTACTTACTTTTAAATTCGAATTCGTTAATCTGTGGAAACTAGCAAAGGACTATACATTCATTCCTATTCTATCCTTTTCGTTTTGTTCATTAGAAAGTCATAGAAATACTCAATTACATAGCAATATAATGGCTTATTAGGAATAGTATAGCTTTTAATAAGCAATTACATATATTTCATTATTTCTCTCTCGTTTCTAATAATTAATTAGGGGTTCACAATGATTCGAATTACTTTGGCTACTCAAACCTGCACAAACAAAATGGATGCTGACGGACTTTTATGCCTGTCGTCATCGTCATCGTAGTCGTGATACTCGTGTTTAGGATGATTATGATGACGATTTTCTTTTTTCTCGTTCCTTCTTATGTTGGAAAAAATGAAGTGGACGTTATTAGCATCCTTGTTGTGATTGTTATTACCGTTATGATTATGAGGCAGATCTGGGTTGATGCGATCGGAATCGTAAAAAATAGTTGGTGGCATTGTGGCCTTATAGATATCGGATGGAGAGGGAATGAATTCAACATTCATTTCTGATTCAGAATTTGGTACTGTTCTGAGGGATGGTGAGATTGGATCTGAGAACGAAACTTGTAATTTTTCATCGATCGATGATTTTGAGCCTGTGAAGTGAAGAGTTTCCGGAGATTCTCTCAAGTAAACCGTGGTAGTGGTTGTAAATTCCTTGACTTGTTCCATCTCATCCATTTGCACGGACGACATTGACAACGGTATAGCCATTCTTGGCTGGGGTACGATCGTTGTACTACTTTCCTCTAGTCTCATCAAAATAGGCTCCGAAGTATCATCTTCAACTATCCTCTCCGGTGCAAACGATGTAGATGTAGATTGCAATGGTGACGGCAACAAGGGCTCTTCCGTTTCTGCATAAGAGCAACATTTTAATGTAATTAGTAAATGACATTGAGATATTTACACAGCCGCAGCTCTATATGTAATCACGGTACTACAAGTAAAAGCTTACGGTTGGCTAGGTGCGTGACGTTGCCAGTCGCATTCTGTTTGTCCTCTTTTTCAGCGAAACTTGAGTGGTTCGTCAAAACAATTGGAAACGGAATTGGAAGCTCGGGTTTGAGAATATCGGTGATTTCTGTCGAATTTGTTTCATTATTATGTACTTTTGCTTCCATCTTCAAGTTAGGAATAATGAAACTCTCGTTAGTAACAAACGGAACTGAATCCGCTAATATGTCAGTGTTGGACTCTTTGAAATCCACTTTAAAAGTTAAATTCTCTGTATGTGGACTGACGTAGATTTGCTGGGAGTTCAAGTCAGATATGTTATTACTGCCAGTAGCATGAGCTGATATTATGAAGGCAGGTTCAACTCTTTCTTCATCCTCGTTTGGTGACACCGATTTGGGCTCGGACGCGGTCATTGATGTAATATTCGCCGTCACCTTGGGAATCGGTGGTTGATCAAACTCGTCCGATTCAGCTTCGTCGCCATAATCGGTCGTATCTTAAAAAAGAAAGAATCACTATTCATCATCTTTTGTTGACGTAATACGTACGGAAAATTTTGTATTTACTGTGTTCAGTAGAGATTGTTTGTGGTTCTTGTGAGTAGGTCAAATTAATAGCAATCCACAAAAGTTAACCTTTCCATAACCTCATTTTTCTTTTGCCTTTAATTTTTCTGCTAGCTTACTTCGTATGAATAGTTAATCATTAAAATTTAAAATAGAAATGGAGTAGTGGATGCTTTGAAATGATTTTATTTTCAATTCCGAGCTTTCGAACCGAACACACTTTGGTGTCCTCCTTCAGGGATAGCTAAATTTATATATTTAATTTATCATTAGGTGTACACCATACGACGCTCTTCGCTTTTTTACTTCGCATTTTACACTATTTCCCATAGAAACGGACTTGAGAATGTTTGAGATTCTCCAGTCAGTATAATTGGTGTACATCTATTATATATTTCTTAGTTTTGCTTAATATAGGTTTAGATTATAATTAGCTATACAACTCTCAGCTTGGGTCCTTTCTACTATACTACATGCAACAACAGCATTATAAATAAATACAAGAATGTCTCACCCGTATCATTACTGGAAATCTGAAAACCACCGTCCTCGTCCGTGGTAATGCTGCCGCTGCGTTGTGAGTCTTCCTCCAAAAACTCGAGAATGGAATCCAGAGCTAACTTTTCTGGTGTCATTGTAGTAGGAAGGTCAGTTGGAAGCAAAAACATCGTGTCTTCTGAGGATGACATAAAATCCTCAGTATCAACATCAACACTAGCATCAGTTAATGCAGGATTCGTGTCAGTAAGATTGTGATCACTGGTGATGGGAATCACTTGCTCTTCAAAATTAGAATCAATTGGAAAGGAGATTGTAGCAGATTCAATATTGCCTTCTTTCGATGTTTGATTTTGATGATTTTGACTTCGGTTTTCGTTTTGGCTTTGATGTTCTGACATTTCGGCAAAAGCTCGCATTGTCGTCCCCAGCATCTCGTTTTGATCTGCTAGCACAAAATAAAAGGTCATTTTTCATATTTTGTAATTGCTTTTTACAATTTAAAGGCTTTAAAGATACACGTTTTTAGATATGTAGTACTAAAATTAATACGAACATTATACACATAGGCATTTGTAGTTTCACAGAATACATGGGTGGGTACGTAGAGTGCACAAGGAAACATTGTCATACACAATCACTTTACAATTAAATGCTAACTATCTGTGTATCTGTGTCAAAGATTATCCTCAGTTCTCCTTCCGATTGTAGATCAGATTTTCTTCATAATTCAAAGCCGTACACCTCATGGATCTCACTTTGTTTCAGTTCTCTCATCGCTAAGCCGCTAAATCATCTCGAAATGTGATATCAGTATGTGGCGCTGCGTGGTGAGTTATTTTAGTTGTGCGATTGAGCTCAGAGCAACATGCGGTCCATCGGGTGTACAACTTTAATTACTTTAGTACAAATAGGAATCCAGAATTCAGAATAAGTATGCAATTATATTGAATTACTAACGATAATAACCCTACCCCAATTTAAAAAGCGTTGAATTCTTGGAACTTTTAATGGTTCGCATTCCCACTAACTATGGGAACTTGAGTCATTTTTTATGACTGTAAAGAAAGGAGCTAAGCCAAAACCCAAAACATATCAGATTCACTAATCGTAAGTAGTGCCTAAGCATTAATTTCAGGTCATTATTCATTTGACGCAAAATGCACTAGCTAATTTTATTACGTAATTAATCATACACAGCTCATCACGGCGTAGGCTGCTATAGCTATTAGTTCTTCGCAACTGCTGCTACTAGGTTGATTGTGAATTCATTATATATAATGAACCTTTGCCTAATTGCAATTACTTTAATTTTAATTACGAAACAAACTTTTGACCTCTACGTTATTTGTCGCACATATAATTTTAGATCTGGACAATTTGATTCGATGTTAGCCAGTCGTTTTCAAAGGAACGGAAGGTAAGTAATTGTTTGGAAACGAAAATTAACAAAATATTTTAAGTCGAATTAGTTATTAGGCTAACGGATGTCAGAGAAAGCAAAAAATAAAAATAGGGAAGACATTGGAAGCATATCATGATTGCAAATTAGTTACAATCTATAACGAAATATAATTAGAATCGTCAACGAATCTACAGCTCACTCCGTCACCATTGTGCCAAGCAAGAAAGATCTCATGGTTTTAGGGGCACTGTGAAACTACAACTATAACGCTAATGATTCTACTGCGTAAATATGTACACAACTGAGGGTAAAAGTGAAGAAAAGCCAGCATCAGCATCAATGCAATGCGACAATGCCTTACAATAATTGCATACTTAGGTAATTACTGAATAAAAGCAATAAGCTGGATACATAATACGTAGAACTAATAGTAGAAAAGAGTAATCATTGTCTTACCTAAAAGAGCATCCACAGATTTTAGTAGCCAGTAGTGCGTAGTAGTGATTGAACAGAACCAGCAATTAAAAGTAGGTAGTTACAAAGGGATGTAATCAAAGAGTAATTTTACAGACAAAATAAAGACTAATAAACAATGACAACGGTAACGAAGGGCAAGGCTTGTTCAGCAGAAGAGATAAGAGATTATTATTGCAAAAAATCAAAAATTATTGGAAGCATTTGTTTTGTTACTTAAGTAAAGGACGAATATCATTACAAGTTTACCGCACTTCTACAATTCTATCAATACCTACATCAAAAATCAAATCAATTTTAAGTCAAACAAGTCATTATTTTAGTTGCACCAGTATCAAAGTAACACGAAAATATCAAATTATAAATAATTATTAATTTCAACGCTATACTATAGTACACAGCTTTGAAAGAAAAATCGGCACGGGGAATTGATCTGAAAGGTAGACTTGACTTGACATTTAGATTTGATAGACTAACATGGGTGGGTTTTCAACTTCAAATGCAAATTCAACTTAAGGGCAAAACAGCTCAAAGATTGAACTGCGCAGTGAAACCGTAGAACTCTTAGATTATAAATGAAATTCAACAATTACTTGCGAAAACTAGTATAGCTGCCAAATAAACCCATTGATTGTCAGAGAGTAATTGAGTAATTACTTCACAGGGAAACGTTTACAACAATTATAGTTATCTTGTGCAGTAGACATGTTCGGGGTCTAATTATGCAATCTTGGTCCCTTATACGTCCGTGCCTTAATTTCCTTTTTGTGTTTATCTTAGGCTGCATACAATTAATTATAGTGGCCAAGGTAATACTATACTATAATTAAAATAATTTTTAAGGCTAATGCTGGATTTACAAACATCAGTGAAGGCAAACTTCTTTAGAATATTACAGTTATTATAGTTAGAGTTCAGTATAAAACTGCAATTTGTATAATGCTAGTTTCTCGTTTCTCGAACTGATTACATTGGTAAACTACTACTAAATTTCTGGTACGAACTGAGTACCAATTACATTTTCTCTTTTTAGTCGGTTGTAATTAATTATCCAGATCGTCTTTTTAACTTTATTGTCTATTCAAGTTTGAGTTTGATGGCAAGATTTGAATTCATTGTTAATTTTTTCAAAAAATAGTATTGCAATCTCTGCAATTAAATTGTGTAGAAATACCTAATTTAAGTGATGAATTGTAGTTTACTAAATTTAATTTGCTGATTCATGATTATTTTTTATGCTGTGCCTTTTAGGGAGAAACATAATCTCGTCGCATCTCTATACACGTTTTCTACTACAGATGCAACTTTATTACGCAACTACCTTTCCAACTATGTGATTATATAAATGATTAAAATAATTGTTTACAGTCAAAATTAAAATAATTATTGTATCTTGTACGCTAATAACAGCAATATTGTACATAATTTTGTACAAGCAAAATGCAATGTCTTTGACACTCTCTTGAGATGCAAGTAGACACCGGACTCGAAACCGAAATAGAACTCAAACCGCATTTACGGGTGTCCCCACAACAGAGAGATAAACGAACGTTAACGACAACATAATATGACTTTGACTGAGGAGCATTTCATTCAGCTAGGTGTCCATGACTACATATTATAATATAGGTAATTACTGCTATATAGGTACACGGTACACGAAAACAAAGGGACCAAGATAATTAACGAAATCCACCTCAATCGAATCTGACAAAAATGTAAATCTAGCTCAATCAAAGATCAAAAATGATTAAAATTTTCAATCGGAACTGATCACACAAATGTTCCAATTTCTTAGCTAGATTCTCAACTAAATATTATTATGTAAGATTAGTATTAAATTGTGATCAAATAGTGACTAAAATAAAGTAACTAGTGTCTTGATTACAAAATGATTAAAAGCATGTGTATATATAGATAAATTATATTTCAATTGTGTATCATGCACGCTAGGCTAGATCTGTTTAAGATTTTACTTAAACTTAGTTATCTTCCAGTAATTTCATAATTAGCTATAATTATATAATACAGTAATGAAAAATATGACGGTATGTATATAGAATAATGTAGTATATTAGGTGTAAGGTACATCTCAGTTCCAGTACAGTTCAGTATGAGTTTGTCTATTTTGATTTTTCGGTAAGGTTATGCATGAATGTACATAAATTTATATTTGAATGACTCTCATCTTCGCAGTATTAACATAAGCATTGTGTATCACGTCAATCAGACCACACCATGTCATGGACGTGGGCATAGCACCGGGCAGACAGTGTGATAATGAGAAACGGATGAGAAAGAGGTTGAAAACATTATTTACATTAAAAGGTTGCTTTCATCACCGACTATTGACTAAGAGGACAAATTGCAATTCTGTCACAGTAATTTGTAATGATTATGCTACTATTCTGGTTTGCGGCATTGCGGCTATGTGAGTAAAACTTTGTCCGTTGAATGCATCATCTACATATTTATCTTTTAGCCTAGTAGACATTGTAATATGTAATTTTATAGTTATATACTAGTAGGTACTGTTTGGTTGAAGTTAAAAAGCTAAAATCTGGTTGTTCGTGTTATATGCTGTGGATACTGTCGTCAGCTGTATGAGAAGCTGTAGCAGATTTCCTGACTCCATTATAAACTCGATGACGTTGTATTTCACGCCTAAAATTCGATGAACTTTCAGTATCAGTGTAAATGGAGGATGATGAGGATGGATACGGCTGTGCATCAGAATTTGAATCTACTGAAATGAATTTCGCAACTACGCTCGTGTTACTGCTACTGCTCTTGTTCTTGTTGTAATTACCAGTATTTTGTTGAGTTGGATGCTGCTGCTCCTGCCGTTGGTTTGGGGAAGGTTGTGGTGACAAATTCGAAAGATCAGACATTGACGCTGACCCCATGGGCATCAATAACGTGCCAACGTCAACCACAGGCTCTGGCAACTTTGGTGGTTTTTCTGCCAACGCTGCTGTCCTTGATGTGGTGAACTCTGTAGAAGACGCCCCGGTGTCTCCTGTAGTTGGTGTCCATTCTGTTGTTGACTCTGTTGTTGTAGGAACTGTTTCTGTAGGGAATGGAACGCAGAAAAATTATACAACTGCACAGTCATATGCCACTACACAATTTAGATTAGTTAGAGGTCAATTCAATCGACACTTTTTTCTGCACACAATTTAGTTGCCTTTGAAATTGCAATTCGTGCCGTCAACTTTTTTCATATGAGTTATATTGATCTAGGTAGTTGTCTAGTCTAACGTTTCTGGTCAAATAAGTATTCATTTTGGTATTTTACGGGAAGGAGAGTTAAAATGAATACAAGTCAGAGTACAAAAAATATATCTGCTGAATGATATGTAACTGAAAATGTTGATGTCATAATGATGCCTTACACTTTCTACTATAATTTTGAAATCAGGAAAAACGATTACATTGGAACATACCGGTGGGAGTCCTTAAAGTTGAAGTCCGATGCCTATGTTTATTCTGTTTCTTCTTGTTTGAGGGATCCCGAAAGAATTTCTTAGTGATTTCAGCCACAAGTTCAGGGTTGTTGTCTACAAAAACCAGGTTTTGGACGCATGGGCCACCGGGCTCAAGAGTTTCCTGTCCATTTGGACATTTGTTGACGAAAGGGGGTGGGGTTCGGATGGGTGTATTAAACACCGATTTGGCCACAACCTTCTTACTCTCCAGGTCAGCAGATACCTCGGCCTGGTGAAGGGGATCAATGAGTAGTTCAATCTGGGAAGGATCTAGGACAGGGAAACTGTGTGTGAAATTGAACTGACAGCAGGTCGCTAGGAGGAGCAGTAGCACCATGGACACATCGAGGTTCAAACTTATAACTTTGTTGCTCATTTTATTCATTATAACAGGTCCTTTTTGGTCCGTAGACTTAAAATTTTCGATGAATTCTTAACTTCTTTCTTGAGTATCTTCCTCTACGTCCAGTACATTCTGTAAGGGGCAAGGACTCTGAAAATTAAAAAAAAACACAAGTTAGACACGACATTTTTTAACTGTTTTTTCAAGATAATAAATACAAAGGCAGTGTGCCATTATGATTCTATTACGTAATTCATTAGGTACTATTCTGCATCGCAATCCATTCATTCATTCATGCACACAGATCTGAACTCGTAGTAACATTACATCAATCCTATACGTGTCATTGGTTTTTAGTGCTACAGTTTTTATGCAGTGTAATATACAAAATGTACCTATCTAGGTTGTACCTACAGTAGTAGTTAGGTAAGCATTATCATAATGATACTAATGCGAATGAAAAGTGGATGTCCCATTGCACTCTCGCGAGATGCAACGCAACGACAACAATCCACGAGGCGATTTGGTTGAAACCTGTTATGAGCAGAAATATTAGGACGTGATGTAACATTCGTAATTTTTTTAGGGCACAAAAATTAATTTTTCTCACACTCTCGCTCTCGTAATTCGTCACAAAAATTAAAACGAAGAGGATATACATACATATGAAAAATGAATGGCAAGCTTGGAGCCCAACGGACTGGTATAGAATTGAATCAAAGCGAGTGGAAGAGATAATATAATTCCAGTGGTAACTATAGTTAATTAATTATGTACTTTATCTTCTAAGCTGCAAAACATGACATCTGTGTACATGTTTTTCGGCGGAGCTGCTACAAGACATCTCCTGCGTCTTTTAAAATATGTAAATTTTAGTCGTGCATTTCGTACCAATAGGTATTGTAAAAAAAGAAGGCAATCGCAAAGGCAAACGAAGCCCATAATTAAAGTTTTCGAATTGGTACCCGGATACAACGTTCTAAAACCCTGGGATTAATGGAGCATTCCGAAACTTAGATGGCGAATAGTATTTTATATTAGAGATATGGTATTTTGCACCTTATCTGTAAGTCTAATACTATAAAGAGACCAGCTTTTTGCTAGTTGTGTTCAGAGTCAGGGGTAAATAGATTTGGCTTGTACTCTTGAACACAACGTATGACGCTGTTAATGCATTTGGATACAGGATACAGAGCCACAAACACACAGAAATGAAGAGATTGCGTGCGCAAGTAATACATGGGACGAGAGAATAGAAAATTGAATTGGTAATGCAAATTCAAATACAACTTTCACTTGGCTTCTGTTCCTTGCCGATTTGTTGGTTTTATGTAGTTGTTGATAGTACTGGTACATG
>JAAXYX010004141.1:0-12871 GCA_036851915.1 Ptenothrix huangshanensis
TTACGGAATAAAATGTGAACATGCATAATGTAAAATCAACTTTGGTGGAGACTGTCGGAAGAGGAAACTACACTTGAATTCATGTTGTGTGCTGAAAGTGGTATCTAGATTTTAGCATTCTGTATGTATCCGGAATGAGTCTATGTATGCAGCTCCTTGTAAAAGTGTGTTTTCATCTGAAAGTTGAATGTGTTGGTCTTGAGAGTTGAGTCTTGAGTCTTGTGCTTCTATCTTGTATTTCATGTTGTATCCGACTCTCTGACTCCTCCGTGTCCGTGGCTCTTTTTGAGTGCTAAGACGTTAGCTGTACGGATCCAGCCAAGGAATTGGATGCGTGGGAATCTCATAATGGAAATGGCAAATCCCCCATTATTGATTTCCATTTGAAACCCATCATTGCTCTTTCGATCCTATTTTCTCTACTCGCCTCTTGTCTGTCTTGTCTTTTCTGGTTTACCTTGCTTTTACCAGAGCATTCCTAGCCAAAATACCTACATCCATATTCTATGTGTACACATCCATCCTCATCCTCTCGCTTCTCCAGTGTAAAATGTTTTCTCTGCACACCTTTCTGTACGCATAATACCTATACGAGTGCGTATAGGTACATTTACTCTATCCCTACATAGAATGTCTTTAAGTCATTCCATTATTTATTACACTATGGCTTGGGGAGTAGGTATACATGCATTTTGAATGATTCTATGTCATCGTTATTCAAAGCTTAGTGTGTTGTAGGGGGAGTACTACTTGACATTTTTAGCTTCTCTTCAACAAAGATACTTACCTTTTGTGCATTTCCTCATTCTCTCAACAATTATTTACTCCTCTTGACGCTCTATTATACCCTTCTCCACTTTGAGCCTTAGCCATTAGCTCTGCCTTGAGTGAATCCAAATCAAAAAGAGACTCACCTGAATGTCTTTCTTCTTCGCTGTTGTTATTGTAGTTGCTGCTGGTGCTACTGCTTTTTGTACTTTTTTGTCGAAGATATCTAATTATTTTTCCTGGGATTTCATTGAACCATCGGGAGATTGGAGCGCTTTGGAAATTACAGTTTGGGATAGGTAAGATTGGTGTTTGTGTTGATGCTGAAGGTGCTGCTGGTGTTGGTGTGTCATTCGCTACGATTTCATTATCTTGATTGACTCTCTGAATGCTCGTCGGTTTTCTGACATGGCATGATATACCTATATCTAAACTGCTGAATCGCAGAAGTAGAGGAGGCATGAATCGAAAAGTGAGGTGAATGGATGGAAGTAGAATCGAATCCTCCCTTGGGAAATACAATGCGTAGTCACGTCACAATAGTAAAGCATCTTCAGTTTATCGGTAAGCACTGCACTACCGGATTTGTGATAAGTGCAGCGTATGAGGCGGATGTAGAAACCCCGAGGTTGCCACAATCATGGGGACAAATGTATTACCCTAATGTACACATTGTACGCGAGTGCTATTGCCGTTACTATGCGCGAACGGTACCTTTATTACCTATTCATAAGGTGCTCTGGCTCTGGCTGACCACGTGAACGAGACCACCTTCGTGCAATGCTGCAGTTGCATGTTTTCCTTCCTGTTGTCGTTGTCTTGTTGGGGAGTGCAGGGTGGTGGTGGTGGTGGTAAGGCCAGTGATAATTCTGGCTCTGACCGTGTCTTCTTATGTGAGGCACGATTACGATATAAAGGGTTACATTTAGATACTGTGTCGTAAAGAGTAAATATATAGCCAGGTCTCTAGTTCTCCCACTATCACTACCGACAGGATATAAATTCTTGTGATGGTGCTGTGAATCTATGTGGATATAATTATTACGAATTCAGAGTAAAAGTAAAGTCATGTGATTTATGCGAATCATTCCGTTCGATTTTGCGCTTACGTTTAATGTAGCTGCTGTACTGTGTATGGTAGGGTAGGGTATGGTATGGTAAAATAAAATGTAGCACATGTACCTGCCTATAAAGATACACTGTAAAAACTATTGTATCTTAAACCAGTGAAAAATGCATCTGAAATGTTAAAAACCTACCTACTGGTATTTAGTACAATATTGCGAACACAGTTTGGATCCATCACAAACGCATTAAAAGCTTGTTATGGACTTCGAGATTTTGTGTTTCAACAATTTTTAATCGATTCATAATTTCTTATTTAAACAATTCTGAAACGTTTTACAATTTCCAACTTCAAAATTTCCTATTTCAACCATTTTCAAACCTGCGTGCTTCGCAAACCAAGTGCATCGCAAACGCGTTAAAAACGCATCTGGGACTGGCGGAGTGCACTTAATACGGACTTTCTCCGCGTTTTAGACATGCTTTCGAGTTTTGAATGCCATTTAGACAAACTTGAAATGCGTTCTAACTGCGTTCAAAATTGTACTACATACGCGTAGGATGTTGTCCTTTTAGAAGCCCCAGTTTTTACACTGTACCAATAAATTTTATATATAGCTCTGGGAATGCTTTCAGCTTGGACGTGGGAGCGAGCTTTATATATCTGTGTTTACATTTGTAGCTATGGAATCTATAAAGCCACATATATCTTATATCGTCGCTTGCATGGAATTGCGTTCTCGATTTATATTTTGCTGAGTCGGGAGTCGTATTCGTAACGTATCGTATCATATGGCATAGTATGAAGTACATGATGTAACCCGTGTCTAACATGTAACTGCCTATTTGGATATGACAGGAGCAGTACTAGCGGTGCAGTGTGTACTCACTACAGACTGTAATAACAGGGTGTAAACGCCAAACCTGATCTGATGCTCAGGGATTAAATGGACTTTGTAGCTGTTTTAAGGGTAAATACGTCGATGCTTGTATACATGTATGGATTAAACATTAGCTCAAGAGACTGAAGAGAGTGGGGAGTGGGAGTGAGATATAGGATACAGATATATGTGGAATGGAAATAACACAGGGCTGAAATCACCAGGAGGAAATTCCCTTGTGAATCCATGATGTTGATGGATGTACGAATACCAATGTTGGTGATGGAAGGGATCGAATCATAAAATTTCACATAGATTGATTACAACTTTGTTGCATTTTTCGGCTCTACATGTTTTTTAAGTGGAAGGTTCTATCTGCACACGAGTCTTTATAGCGGTTCTAAGCATTTCCTGCCTATTTCTATGCATCTTATTAAAACGGTTTAAGTACAAGTAGACCCATGTGTCGAGTATAACTATAGTAGCTGCAGCTACATCTTTGTAGGTATCCTCACCGCTCATATTAGAAAACGAATCAATTTTTCCCCAAACCGAGAACTTTACTGGAGGCATGAAAATCACAGCTATCTGTAGTAACGTAACTGCTGAGAAAACAGAGAAGTGACTAATGACTGTTCATGTAAAGCAAATGTAAAAATTAGCCTTTGGTTGTACATTATTTACCAACACAAGCAGCCCGATTCAGTAGCTTAAATTCTCCATTCTATGCAAGGGTAAAGACAATTACACGTCAGATTCCCCACTGCCTTTTTACCGGAACTAATATCCCGTCAAGAATGTAAATTGGAATTCCTCCTGCTTTTACGACCTTGCACTTTATTGTTTATTTTCAAATGGATTCATCATCATTGATGCGTACACTCTATAGTATGTAAGTGTAGACGATAGTAAATGGATATCGACCGCAATTTATTCCACTAGTATGATATCGATTATGAGTTTTTTCATCATGTTGAATATGTATAGTAGGTAAGTAGAATTGTATTTTGTTCTGAAACAACAACTCTAGTTCTTTCATTTTTTTCTACCACACTTTTTTGTGAGTAGTGAGAGGGTTCTCTGTGCTCTCATCGTGAGTAAATGGAAATGGAATACTCTATAAAGTAACTACTAGTTCCAGTACTGGGCTACAGCACTACACAGACTGCATATTGCATCGCATTATTGCTGTGGAAGGACTGGGGAAGATACATGCATAGGCGAGTGTTGAGGATTCACGATTCAAGTGACTATTAAAAGAAAAAGTCAAGACAGAGTAGAATGGGGAGGATTGAGGATTTCAATCCCAATCCCAAAGTAGTATTTGTTTTCTCTGTGGGAATGAATTTTTTTCCTTGGTTGGAGGAGTGATGCGTTCGTCCCAGAAATAATCACTGTGGAAAGGGGGAGAGATGAATCCGGACCGAATCCGACGCCGTTGAAAAAAACAATTCTGACTGCCGGAGTGGGCAACTGTAGATTGAAGCGGGGAGCGAGCAGCGAAAGCAACGAGTGAGTGTGAGTTGAATGTGGCAAATGCTATAATAGAGTTTTGTCTTTTCATCTTTTTTTTCGCTCGGCAGTCTTGATGGTGATTTCTGATTTCTTTGTCCTGGTCGTTCTTTTACAAGCTTACTTGTTTTCGGCAGAAATATAGGCATCATTATGTGGTTTCCTTTCCTTCGCTCTCCCAGTAGCAAAGCATACACACATACGTTGGTGTAAATATATATATACCAGCTTTCTAATGTAATTTAGCAGTATTCATCCTCCATACATGTTAAAGTATATCTATGTACATACCAACTAGTGTTTTCCGCAGTTGCTACCCACCGTCACCGTTACCATCACCGTCTCTGTAGAAACACCACTCATGCATTAGGGAGGAAACTACGACAGTTATGATTCAACATTCACCGGTTGCCAAGCCATTTCCCTGCATGTTCAATCCTCAATGGATGTAGACTTGAAATTGGGTAGCATGCTTTCATTTTTCCCAAAACAACATCAAATCTCAGATCAAACAAATCTCGGATGAATCTGTGCAATTGTAAAAGGCTGTGTTCATATGGGGTATACCTCTATGTATATACATTTTTTCCAAACTTCTCCTATTTTATAGCCATCTTAAAATAAATGTAGTTCTAATCTCATAAATTCGGAAGGTAAAAGCTGCACCTATTTAAATGGCTTGTTCGTCGTATTTCATTGTCAATATGGCTATAGGTATAGTAGTATAGACATATATAATTATATAGCTGTAGGAAATACCAAGTGTTTCAAGAGTATGATTTTCAAGTATAATTACTAACATAGCACCATTTCTTTCAGCTCAAAAGAATAAGGCACCTATGTATTATTTCCACGATGCTTGAAGTTTAAATGAAATCATAAATAAGTAATTTATAAGAAACAACTGACTACTAGGAGTAGATATATAGGGATGATATACATGGTGGGAATGATTCGCTCTATATAATTATATATACCTACCTAGTCTACTATGTTCCACTCCACGATACGATCCGCGATTCGTGCCGAAGTAAAGCAGCAAATGTGCAATGGTTGATCCATATGTGTAAACATTGGAGAAGAGAGGCATTTTGTGTAGGGCAGGAAAAGAGGGTAGAGTTTTTTCCCTTGCCTTGGTTGGATTCGGTATTCGGCCGGCGGTTCGTTTTTCTCACTGCTTTCCTGCTCTGCTGACTTAAAGCCCGGTCCCAGTATGCGCATTCAGTCATTAGCTCCCCAACCTTCCCGGCGACACGTTCCATCCAGAAAGCGTGGGATCCGAAACAGTGGAAATCTTTCCTGGAACCAGTCAGGGGAAGTGCAAGCTGAAGCAAACGAAAGCGACTTGTAAAATATTTCCTTCCTCTTCTGTCTCCAGAAGCACATTGTGTTATCTTTACATATCGTTAAATTCAAGGAGTAAAGACTAGAGCAATAATTCTTGATCAAAGTACGTGTTTCATTCGGACAACTTTGTAATTTCCAGCAAAGGCGTGTTATTAAGGTAAGGTGAATTTTCTTTGTCAAACTTGTGGGTTGGTAATATGACTTGGAATGACTGTAGTATTAGGGAATTCAAATGTAATGTTGTTTTTCCTTCCTTGCTCTTGTCACAAGTTCAATGCACTAATACAAGTTACTTATTGTTGATCCTATCTTTGATCCAGAGCAAGGGAAAAGTGTACCAGATAGGTAGTCACATGTGTATAGAGTGGGGGAGAACGTGAGTGGAGGATCAGCGAAAAGGAAAAAAGGAAACAGAAAGTGTACGTTGTCGCGTGAGTCTAAGCATAGGATTAAAATTTAATAATAGCCTTCCATTACGTCGTAAAGTCCAGTTAAAGTCGACATAAAAAAGTTTCGTGTGGTAGTGCGGGCACAAGGACGGGGAAAAGAAAATCCATGCCGTGGGATTTATCTTGAAGGAAGAATTTTAATAAAAGTTGCTCTCATAGCCGGTGCTTATACGTATATAAATAAACGTGGAAACTTAGATTGCAAGTCATAAACAGTTACAGTTGTTTCAATTTGTTCATTTCGGCCGAGTATACTACTTATAGTTTAGGCTCCAACACAACTTTTCTACGAGTCATTTATGTTTTTGGAGCAAAGTTGATGTGGCTTGGCTTGGTTTCGCTCCTCACTGTTCTGCTCTACTCAACTCCACACTGTTCTCTTCTGTTCCTCTCTGCTCTAGCATGTATGCTGTAGCCTGTAGCCTGGTATGGGCTGGGTGTGAGCGGTTTAATACGAGTAATATAGACGGTATTGCTATTATTACTGCAAGTGTTCTAGTAGACTGTGGAGTCGAGGTAGAATCCTAAAAGGGAATAAGCATCTAGTGTTATTGCACCGTTGAAATGAAATACCATTCCACTCTCCTGGTTCTCGCTTATAGATACCGTACCACCGCCGTTGTATCTGTTCACTTATTGTTTTTCCATGTTTATACGTAAATTGAACGTGTTGGCTCGTGGTAGGATTGGGATTCTAGGCTTTGCACTCTTCTCTTCCGTTCTGTTCCCTTCTGTGGCGGTAGGTAAGCACACACTACACGATACAATATATCTGCGAAATGTACTATTAGGGTGGCAGTGGAGTGGAACTCATTGTCGAGTGCTAAAGTGCACATTAGTTGAGCTCTATTACCGGGAATTCCGTGTTTTTCCCTCGGCGGTACAACCATTATTATTATTGAATTGACTGCCGTAAAAAGAAAGAGGAAAATCAAGCGATTGAATATCTGGATGTGCTACTCAAATCCCTTCGGGTTTCCAAATCGTGGCTTCCAACTCCACATTCAAATACCCAAATGCTGTACATTTTCCCTGCTGCCAAACTTATGCCAAAGTTGCTTTTATTTCAATTTAAAGGGTTTCAATCCCTGCCTGTACTATATACTGTACTGTACTGTATTGCCACATTAATCAACTTTGAATCATTTTTGTGCTGAAATCAAAGTCGCCGTTTTAATGCACTCGTGGTCGTTGCACATATGTGAATTTTGGGCAATAGAGTTTCAGCTAATATTTCACAACTGTGTGGTTAAGTGCATATGATTTTCCATATAGTATACCTAGAATAGTGTTATTATTATATAAGGAGTGTATCGTCTACATTGATGAATAGGGAATGCAAATAGGCGTCCTCATGCTGAGATATAGAAGCACCGCCAGTCAAAACAATTTATGATATGATACGATAGGAACGATGCTCCGCGGAAAAGCTAAATGCTTGTGGTACACCTAATGGGAACTTCTATGGTTTCCTCCCATTCACTTTCACTCAAGTCAAATCAGTTGTCTTTATTCATGAGTTTCTTTATTTCTTCCTCCTTTATTTCTTCCTCGCTGTCTTTCCCTCCCATGCAAATTGGAAATGGAAAGCATAGAGTATTGCATACAGACTTTCTTGAAGATGAAAGACGGCACCCTGCCCATCATTCCTATTAGATAAGGTAAACGAGATGCAAAGGTATTATTAGGAAAGATGAAGATGAAGACAACCACTGTGCCCTGCCGTTTTATACTTCCGCCATAATTTGTTGTATTGATTCCCTTGGCACGCTGAGTCATACTATACTATAGCTACCTATCTGTTTAATGATGCGAATCTTTCGGTTTCCTCTTCTCCCTTTGATTTCAAAGGGAGGAAGGAATCGGACTGTGTGGGAGCGATCAATGGAGCTCTTCTTGATGCATAATGATGTCGGTTTTGGTTTTGGTCTATATTTGTAATTATACGTGTACTTTGAATATTGTATTTACTAGTCTACTAATGAGGATGAGGAAGGAGGAGGAACACTTATATCTATTAGTCTCTACCAGCACCAGTTCCAATACTAGTGTTGGGGAATATGAATAATAACTTATAGATTTTAGATATGACTTTTGTCTTTTCTCATTCAAATGACTCCGACAATCTAAAATGGAAGTTGAAGCCAAAGCCAAAGCCCAAGCCCAAGGTACCATTATTTCCTATCATTCCGGGTTGGTAGGTAAAAGGAGGAGGAGAACTTATGTATATCTATAGCTATATGTACTACATATGTATGTAGCTTTTCCTATTTAATCGCTATATACATAGATACACCCCGTGCACTTTGGAAGTTGGAGGTTACTCCTTTGAAATAAATGAATCGAAAAGTACTAGAGAAAATAGATCTCATCTCTGTATTGACTGCCGCACACGCCGCTTTTATGAGTTTCGCTGACTAATAATTGAATTCTCCACTTGAGATTTTGGTAGAACCTCTCGCAACCCCGCTTTGGTTGCAAATGAAAGCAAGACTGCTTTATTACTATTTTGTATAAGCTCCTTCTAAAATATGTATGGTACTCTTCTAGCTCAAATCGACTACGGATTGGGTGTCTCCAGCTTATAGTATTACTGAATGCGTAGCCATGCAGAGCCGTCTAGTCTAGCCCTGGCCATACTGACACTGTGAGGCAAAACTTTGGGAAATTTATATATCAAATATGTACATACCAAGTGGGTAGGTGATAAAGGTTACATATATACATAACAAGTCAAATTGTGTTATATACCTAGATATGTACACATACCTGTATATATATGACGGAGTAGGTTTAATGGGCTCGTGGTATCGTATGCATGCACTTAAAGGAAAACTTGTGATTAGCTTTTCCACAGGCAAGTCTCTAATCCTGCCCATTGATGAAGAGAATTGTGACTTGGTTGAACTATACTGTGAATGGTATCGCAAGATGATATAATTTATGATTGTCATATTCTTACGAGCCTGGAGACTATACGTTGAATGGAAGTGGCATTGCCCGGGAGAAGGTGGGTAGGAGGAAAGCTAGTAAGTAATTATAGTAGGGGAATACATTTTCCACTCCTACGGTTATACCGTGCCTTACCGTGTCATATCATCATGTCATATAAACCTTGCTCTATTGCAAACTTGATTTCCCGTGCAGTGTCACTGGTGAGAGCGAGAGAGAGAACGTATTTCATACACATCACTGCTCCTTAGTTCTCGAGCATAATGACCATTAAATGCTCGGATGAGCGTCAGAGTGACTGGCTTCAGATGGAACTTGGTTCTATCCTGTAGACTGTAGTGTTAGGCCTGGAGCTGGGCCTGGAAGTGGAACTGATGCAGCGGGACAAAGGAACGGCAAATGCCATTTTGTACCAGATGAGATAATCCAAGCACTTTCCATTCTCCATTAAGGTTACTCCATGTGTAGAGCGGATACTGTATCACAGTCATAGCATGACCAGCAATGTGTAGTTACCACCCAAATTAGGATCATTTAAATTTCTATGTATATCATCATGCTCTCCTTCTCTCTCTCCCTTGTTTAGGTGCAGCCACAGCCACAGCAAGAAAAAAAAGTAATTCAACCTATATATTTACTGCCCTCCATTACACAGCCAAGAGCTCAGTGAAACAAACTACACAAAAGCTCAGAAGAGAAAAGACACAATAGGGGTCCGCAATATCTTTTGTGTAGACACTACTAATGCTATAGTCACTTTCGCTATAGCGAAAAGTATTAGTAGCGTCTACACAAAGATATTGCGGACCCCTAATATGTTGGTTGGTGTTCCACATTTAATTTGCTACTATTGACTACAAACATTACACGAGAACGCCACTTATTACCCATCGCAACAACAACACGCGTTTCCACCGTGTATGTGTGCACAGCGTACCGAGACAATTAAAAGGAAGATTCATGAGAAGCGCTACCGGATGTAATGGACGTGAAAATGTGAAATGGCGTGGAAAGGATCAACTGCATGTGTGATTATAAGTTTGGGTGTTGTGTTGTTGTGAGTGGTGTTGGATTTGGATTTGGACTTGGACGAGGGAAGGAGATAGAGATAGAAGTTATACTGAAGATACATTGTACATATGTGCAGTAGGGAGTGAGCCTGCTGCGAGTGTGAGAGAGCAGACAATTTGGTTGACCAATGACCATAGATGTGAACTCTGGATGGGAAATTGGAGGGATATTGAGAACATCATAGTATCAGTCCTTCCACTCCATTCAATTCGTTTCAATGGAAAAACATGAAGATTCACAAGGCAACAGAACATCCTGTTTATGGGCACCCATTACTAAAGCAGTATCATTTTAGTACACCATCAACTGTGGTCCCTGGTTTCATCTGTTGAGACCCATCTGGAGGTAATGGTCATATTTTATACAGGCTTTTGTCCTCCACTATCCTTCACGCTGTGGATGTGCTCCGTACAAAAGAAGAGGACGAGGCGAGTGAACAACAATTGTGTGGTCGTGTAATGATAGAAAGCCCGAGCAAAGTGTATATGGAACTGCAAGTGGTACCTCAAGTATAGGCACATCCACCGAGAAATATCGAAGCGAGTACAACACAATAGTTACTCTCACAACGACAACGACCACCACATCAACTTCAACCAGGCGACGCGACCTGCTTTTAAGGTTCCTCTTTCGTGCCGTGGCATTTACTCTTTCCTCCAACGACTCTTTTCCTCTCCGACACACCAGTCTTTCTTCATCTCTTTTCCCCTGCAAAAAGGCAACAGAAGCAGAAGCAGAAGTAGAAGCAGAAGAGCTGACGAGAGCAGCATCATTTGATATTGTACGTAGTATATTGTACAAGGGATGCATTGTGCGTCCGTGTTCCATTCTTTCATTGGAAATGACTTGCCATACTCATTTGTGAGGAGACGTGTGTATAGCAGTCATGAATAATGTTGCTGTTGCATGAATGTGATTGGACGCTACGGGAGATGACTTGATGTTGTTAAAACATCCAGGCAATTTTAACTGCTCCATCCCATCAGCCTTTCTCCTCGACGGAACGAAGCTCTAATAAGAAGCCTAAGAAGAACAGTGAACGAGAACGGCTATAACGTAAACCTGTGGGGCTTGCTCCTTGTTCCAATGTGTGTCTCGAAATAACAACAAAGTGTTGCAACCGTTACTGCTGCACCAAACACTGAATCTTTGTTTGCCTTTGACTTTGGCTTTGACTCTGGCTCTGCATGTGAGATACACTACGAGTAAATATGTACCCTACCTCCTTTCCTCCTCCATTTCCCTCGGTTCCTGTTGACAACTAGGAATTCGAAGCAGAGGACGAGGACTCACAAAGAAGAAGCCAGTTGCTTTTGACGACCACCACACCAGGCATTTGGAGGGAAGTAGGAAACTGTGAAAGTGACTGACTTTCACTTTTGAGTCACTCAATGTACTCAAGATCTACGTTTTGTGCCGAGTCTAACAGTGGCATTTGACAAATTATGCAAGCGTAATGTACACAAGTAAAAAGTTTCTCGACTCCGAGCAGGAGGTACTCTTCCATGTGCAATGCTCCCCTCTCTCCGGCGTCCCTAAGCAGCACATTCTCAAACAAGTCAGTCCTTCCCAACACGCACTTTGCACACTTGGAAGATTCCAGAAATCGGAATAACTTTGTGCATAGCTACGAGCAATTTCTTCGTTCGTGTGGGATGCGAAGGAACTCACAATTGTGTTGCAATCATTATTAATATGTATTACAATCGCTAATTTCCGTCATATACTACAAGTGTCTATGGATGTGTGGAACAAACGACGACTAGAGTCCAGCAGAGCTCGACACCAACAACAAGTATAAATACAACTGCACTACTTGCTCTGTAATAGACGTGAAGGGAAAAGGAAGGGAAAGTAAACTACATACACACGTGCGTTATTAGTTGTTGTGTTTTTGTACCGGGGAAGAACAGGGAAAGGAAAACGGGATATAGGAAGGACTTAAGGAAAGCAGTAAAGTGAGAAAGTGGGATTGAAAATACGGAAAGTGTGTGAAATGGCTAGTTTGCTGAGCAGACTGGTGGCTTGTTTAGTTGCCGTTGTAGCGGTACTTCAGCTCGTCCATTTGGTTCTATTGAACAAACTTGAGTCACGAAGACTCACCGAACTTCATCATCTCCAGAATCATGCAGGAGGAGTTGGAGTTTCTGCGCCTGTAGGGGAAGATCATCCACGTCTTGGGTCCATTATTAATGGACCTCAAAGACTTGTACAACTGGGACCCAACGACATTTCCGAAAACGTGAGTGGCCTACCCATTATTATTATCGTTTCATGCCTGGCTCTCTTATTTTTTCCCAGCTAACCAACAAACCATTCTTTTTTACTGTGCTGAAATATATCCGTTAATACTTCAACCTCAGACTCAGATTTCCACATCATTGCCCTTTTCCCTGTATCTCATATGTCTGTATATACCTATCCGTGTTCCCTCCTTCCCTCTTCACCGGACCCAACAAAACACAACGTGGGAATTTCCACGGCCAGCGAAACCAGAGTACATTTGTCATGCCGTGTTTCGTATATGTAAACCTATTTCACTTTTACCGCGATACCTATACAGAGAAATCTGGATCTAGGTTTTTTTTAGATGTCGTTCATGCCTTAACTTTCGTTCAAGTGAAGTGAAAGCATGAAATACCTACCTAGGCATACAATGTTTTCAGGCATTTGCTTAGGCAAGGAAATATTAAGGAAAAATAAAACCTGTCTTAGTCATTCAAATGACATTACTGTACTACAGAATATATGTTCGGAGCGCTAACAGATTGAAGGAGATGCGATGAGTATAGTTAAGAATAATTAATTTTTCCAACACAACAAAGA
>JAAXYX010004142.1:0-12871 GCA_036851915.1 Ptenothrix huangshanensis
TTCCATTTCCGTTTTCAATTCGGACATAGATTGCTAAATTAGTAAGGATGGACATCATTTGGATGATTTGAGTCGTAACCAAGTAAGCGATCTAGTTGCTACATATCTACGTTATGTCATCTTTTCTATTAATTAATAACAATTTATTTGAAGCTTTTAAAAATACAACCTTTTAATATTAACACTACGGAGTTCTGGAGGAATATTTTTTCAAGTCATTACACAGTTATGATAAATATTTTTTGTAGCCACTTTGAACTTACAGAGAATTGACTAGTACAAATAATTTACAATTTCTTAATTTTGCATTTACAAATTTACAAATTATGGTTGAGTTAATGTAATTAATTACATGTCTATAATGTACACACAAATACATGAATTTGGCTTGGTAGTACATTTTTCTTTCATTAATATTCAATATATTGTAGTACTCATATATATGTGGTAATGCTGCAGGCTTCTTAATTCTATGTCTATTGTGATTTTATAGTAAAGTAAGAAATTTATCTAACTTACTCTGGATATAATTTAAGTTAGCTGCCGCAGTACTACACCACACTGGTAAACAATAGTCTATATTGGACAATACAACCGAATTTATTAACAACTTAGTACACTCATGAGTTAGATACCTTTTAATATTCAGAATGATTCCCATATATTTACTTAGTTTTAATTGTACATGATGTACGTGGTCTGTATAGGATAGTTTGCCATCCATATACACACCTAAATATTTGAAGCACTGTACTTTTTTGATAACTACATTTTGAATGGTCAGATACAGACTGCTACAATCTACAGAATTTTTGCTAAACACAATGTACTGGGTTTTTTGTATATTTATATTTAACTTATTATCAGTCATCCATTTGACTAAAATAGTCAACGAATGTTGCGCTTGTTACATAGTCAACCATTATTCCATGGTTGATATCAGAAAAGAATAAAATAAACAAATATTGTCCCAACACCGTTAAAACCGTCATAATAATTAGAAAGTTGACTATTAGCATAAATTCTTTATTTACGATTGAGTAATTTGACATGTTTGACACATTTGATACTGTGGATGTATTTCAAAGTTGGTTTTAACTTATTTAACAATGCTATTCGTGATACATAGTTAAATAAATTTTTGACATCTATAAAAATACCTTGAAAGAAGTTGAACATAGGTACATACATAGTTTATGTATAAAAATATAAATAGCTGTAAAACATGACCTCTTTACCCTGAATCCATGTTGCTTCTCATCTATACCATGTCGTGTATCACTAAGTAGTCCGAAATAAATTACTTTTTCAAATAATTGACAGATATATGGTATACAATGAATAGGTCTGTAGCTATTTCTATCCGTCCTGGGCCTTTTTCCTTGTACAAAGGTGTTACAGTTGCTGATTTGAATTTTGCTGGTATCACAACACTATTGACTGTTATGTTTAATAATAACAACAATGGCGTGATCAGCTGCAGTTTTGTAGCGGTTACATAGCTAATTATTTCATATTTATTATTTAAGGGCGTTACTTTCACCTTTGCTCTCTCTATTTCAGTGGATGTTATCGGAGTAACGGACACAACGTTTTCTGCATTAACAGAATCCTTAAAATGTTGAATATCATTGTCAGAGTAGTCACATTCTACTTGCCCTAGACTGTGGTTTTTTAATTGTAGAGTTAACATTTATTATCGGATTCTAATGAAACTTTGCACACTTGCAGAACTAATGTCGGCACACATTTGAAAGTTTATTTGAGACACATCAATCACCGGGTTCGGCCGCGGGAAAGCCGTAAAGTTTTAAACGTTTTAGGCTCTAGCGGGCGTATTTATGGATGCTAGATCGAGCGGCGCGTTTGGCGGGCGCAAACCATTTTATGTGTGAAAGCACCGTCACGGTTGCAATCTTGGCCAGCTACTGCAGACAACTGCAATTCTCACTATCAGCGTACAATTTTATTAGCCAGCAACAGCGCAGCTATTGTGATCGTCTTTTTCTCAAATTTCGTCCGCCATCCTAGACTTTGGTGTATAGCTAGCAATAGCGCAGCTATTATTTTGATCGTCTATTTCTCTTTCGTCCGCCGCCCTAGACTTTGGGTTTTAACTTTAATTGTAGAGTTAACATTTATTATCGGATTCTAATGAAACTTTGCACACTTGCAGAGCTAATGTCGGCACACTATTTAAAGTTTATTTGAGACAGATAGGTCGCCGGGTTTGAGCGCGAGAAAGCCGTAAAGCATCGTTGATTACAACTACATTTTTTTCAGACATCTTACAATCGTTTACAAATTCTTGGATGTTATGTTAAGGTTCTAAACACTGGACCGAAACGACATTGCGTCGACAGGGTGCGTCGGCAGACATGGCGCCGAACGGACATTTCGTCGAGCATGACATTTTTCACGGACCGTAGGACGAAGACAATTCGTCGAAAATGATTCACTGAACGTAGTCCGGCGCCAACATGCCGCCGGCAGATATTGAGCAGGCAGACTTTCCACCGGCAGACATTAGGAATACAGACATTAGGAATGCAGACATTAGGAATGCAGACTTTCTACCTGCAGACATTCAGAATGCAGACTTTCTACCGGCAGACATTCGGAATGCAGACTTCCCAGCGTCAGACACTGGTGGCTAAATGTCTTCGAAAATCCTTTTCTAACTGTCTGTTCGGTCCAGTGTCTGCGGCTTACACTTTTCGCCGAACTGTCTTTCCGGTAAATTGTCATACAATCTTATTTTAGTATAAGTTTGCGTGGTCGCTAGCTCTTGGAACTATACCGTACAGTTTTAATAATATTTAAAACAAGGTCCGAGCGATAATTCTCATTTTTAAGAAGTCCCAGTTAATTGTTTGTAATTCACTATTAATAGCCTTCCAGCCTTCGTCTGAATATCTTCTACACTTAATGTATTTAGTTCCTTGCGTGCTACTGACTTTTAAAAATTAAGATGATTGAAAAATTTCATGATCACTAATCCCTGTAGAACCTACAATCCAGGGGAATGAGACATCGGAACGAACAATAAGGTGATTAATAGTAGTTCTACTATTATTAGTTCCATATGGAGTGGGGACTGAAATACTTTGACTATAATTGTAGTTTGTGGGCTGCAATAGTTACAACTGTCATGATTCAATATGCGATTATTTATATTTGCATCTCCAATTAGATTACAGTCATTCTTAAAATTATTTAAATAACTCAGCAAGCCTGCGAGGAATAACAAAAATTTTGAAATAGCAGCTGAAGGTGGTCTATACATAACCACAACTAACTTTTAGTACTCAGTATACTGTTGTGGTTATTAATAAATGTATTTACATCCAGTAATGATACCCTGACTCGATGGTGACAGTAAACTGCTATTCTACCACCTTTTTTACCGATATTTCTCTTTTTCAATAGTAAGTCGTATCCTACAATTCTATTATTGGTATTTGTATTATTGTTAAGGAATGTTTCAAATATACACAGTATATCTATATCGTAGGTGCATAATATAACTTTAACTTCTTCCAGCTTTTAAAGTGTAAAATTATTTATATTGAAATACCTAACTATAATGTGCTTAGATTTAGTATTATGCACAGTATAAGCTATGGGATTACAAACCTCGTCATTTAATTCCACCGGGGCGATGCAACTTGACAACTAAGAACTGGCGTTATTGATTACTGGCAAATTGACTTGATAATACTAAATTTGGACTATAGTTGCATTCAGTGCAAAGCCAAGGTTGTTTTTCTGTAATTCAATAGGTATTTAAATTAATATTGAGGCTAGTTTTGTGATAATTAAATTTACAAGCAAAGCATTCTAAATGTAGGGTATGAATTGCTTTGTCACATAACTCACATTTAGGAATCATCGCAGAATAATAATCATTAATGAACAAAGGGAATAATTAAATAATTTCATAAATAAAAATTAAATATTACAAAGGTCTGTCAAATCTAGTAATATTGCAGCCAAAGATATAAGCCCCAGTCTACCTACCCTCTTCAAAAAAGGCGGCGGAGATAGATCTCTAATTAGATACGTCGCGTGGATTACACCAGCACTGTACTTAATATAGTGGGATAATACCAAGAGCCCTGTATCCACTCCAGCTACTAACATCACGGTAATTAACAGATAGTCATAAAAAGCCAGCAAAGATACATAAATTATTCTAAAATGTGTCATTATTTATAAAAAACAACAAATTAAAGGTGAGGGAGGTGAAGTTTAAATACCATCATTAAAATAAATACTAGATGCCTAGAAACGCTACTAGCTAAAAAAATAGCCATAAATTTGAGCAAAACCATTGGCGGTGTTAGCCCGGACCACTCTTAAAATTTGGTAAAGGTAAGCAGTTTTTACCGAGTAGAGAACTCTACCCGGGCAGATTGGTCACATATAGACCACACCCTGCTGAACGCCAAGGGTTTAAATCCTAGGCACGCCGCCACTTAACATTTCATTTATAATTGACAGACGTTAGAACCACACAGCTGATCAGGCTGCGAGTTCGATTGATGTTATTGTACAGACGGACTTTGAAGGACGGGAAGGAAGGAGGACTAAGAAGGAAGACGGACTTCATGAAAGCCCATGCTCTGGCTTTCATTGACGATATAAAAACTGTAATAAATGAAAATTATGTTCTCTATGCTGATGACCTCCTAATACTGATTTTTGATAGCTTCTTAGCTACTTTGTATCAAAAGGCAAATGAAATTCTATACATAGTTAATGATTGGTCCTTGTTAAACTGTCTGACCATTAATGTTACTAAGACTAAATATATGTTGCTATATATAAGAAATATATTAGTGAGACAAATTTTAATTTATCGATTGGTTCTGAAATACTTGAGAGTATGACAGTATTTAAATGCCTTGGTATTTGGTTGGATGATAAACTTAGTTTCAATATCCATGTAGATAATATTATTAAGAAAGTGTCATCGACAATGGGCATTATCCTTGCCTGCCAAAACAAATACTGGAAATACTAATTAACGCCCTTGTCCTATCAGTAATTGATTATAATATACTTGTTTGGTCTGCCACAAATGATAGTAATGTAAATGATGTCAGCCACTTACTTGATAAGTTTTTATACATGCTGTACTTTTAAAATCATAAGTTTAAAATAGAAAATCACGACTAACACCATCTATGAACACTTCAATTTATTATCAATTCAAGAACGAATTACTTGGTATGCAGATAAACTCTTATTTGCTAAGGGGAAATTCGGCTCTAGAATCCCAGGGAAGAATTATATGATTCTCGTATAATTCTGGATCTCTTCCAGTGGCGTTTGTTCTATACTTGCTTTTGGTATTTTTGCTGACTATCTGGAGTTGATTCTTCACCTTCAGGTTTTTGCTTTTGAAGACGATTAGCCTTTAGTGAATGTTGATCTGGCATCGGTTTGCGATATTTAAAACAAACAAGAACATTTTATATACGAAGTTGTCACTTTATAGACTCGAGTTAGTTATATATCTTAGCGTTACGAATTAAGATTGGTAGGGCTTAAAAGTGACTTGCCTTAGAATTGACCTAGGTTGTAGCTCAAATCTTTGATTTGCCAAAATATTATTTAGGATTCAAATCCTCGTCTACACCCAGGTAATTTAGTATTTGAATATGCGGTTTTCCGTTAGTGTCCTTACTAGTTGTCGGTGTGATGTTCTCGTTTTTAATTTGATTCCAGCACTTTTTCTCTCAGATGTTGCGCATTATTTTTGATTAAGTTACTACTCCACCTTTTCTGTAGAGTTCATTTTTGCGCTTTATTTGTGTTAATTTTTGCAAAAAATTTGATTTTTTAAAATGTGAGTTGGAAGTTACGTGTGTTCAAGTTAAGCGCTAAATCAAGGATCGATTGAGGAATTAAGGAAGGCAAAAGGAAATACAAATACCAATAAAGCAGTGCATGTTTTATTCAACATCAGATTTCCAATCGTGATACATGTGATGTATTTTTCTTCAGACTTTTTTGGTTTGGACTGTACACTTTGTTTCAGCCGATAATAAGAAAAGGAATGATACTGCAATATCATCAAATGTCAAATCAGATCCCAAAAATGATTTTTAAACTGCAACTCCTTTATCCGACGTTCCACTTTCCATCAGATTAAGGGAGTCCTTAGGAACCGATCAAAGCTTAAAAGGTACTAGTCTAGCCTCAACATTATATATTTTAGGTCATGGGATATTTACCGAAAAGTGATTTATAGAATTTGTGGGCGCCACCCATATGTGCAATTACATATTGTAGTGTGCTGTGCGTTCTACTATGAGAAGATTTGATGCCTTGCCTGACTATGCTTGCACTTGGAAGCTGAACTGGAAAATGTGAGAAATGCTTAAGAGCGGTAAAAAGAAAGCTGTGTTGGTCGTTGGGTGAAACTGTTGAAAGGTTGAAAGTTGAAGACATTTGTGCAAACAAAAGCAGAGTAGGAAGTTTTTGAGTGTAAATAAAGTTGTGAGGTTGTCCGCCTATCAATTGTCGTGTCACGCACTCCATTTCTAGGGTGTTTACTCGTGTTCTACACAATGTCACTGTCATTACGAATGTGTACTCAACTTCAACTCGTACGAACGAACAACCGAAGAAACCAAATTCGGAATTACGTCCGTATACACAACAAGCCACCTCGGCCGCACATACCCACCTAAACCTGCTTACATTTACATAAGAAGATCTATAGCATCTCCCCGGCGATCCTCTTCAATCCCATTTTCAACGTCATTCGAATTTCGGGGAATGTGTTCGTCGCTCCTCTCATTATTTCGGCGTGAACTCAGGAGAGCATTAGCATCAGTAGCAACATCAGGACTTGTAGGTGGAAGTGGAAACCTGAGAACGTATACTCTCACCTCTCACTTTGACTACGTCAATGTGGTATGTATATGTGCAGTACATGCATGATAATTATATTAACCCTGTCATTTATCCAGATACTACGTCTTCGCGTGTGCTACTCCTTTAGTGCTCTTTAATGGCACTACGCGTGTCTCTGTAGCTGAAGGCACACAATGATTCCCTTTTATTTATTTTAGCGCACTTCTCAACCTACCCTTACTGCTCACGCTTGATTGTGGGCTACGACCAACTAGACACCACAAGACCAACAAGAACAACCACGAGTGTGAGAGTAAGAGGCACAACAAATCGTTTAAATGACAGCAATCCAAATGGAAAATGAGAAAATGTGTACAATGCAGACCGTAGTACTATGCACATATGTACGACTAAGAACTACAAAAGGGTAAAACGGAGGTTGGAATTTACATAGTCAATTTAGAATGGAAAAGGGAAAGTGTCTAAGAGTATAAACAGGTAAAGTAAGATCTTGAGTAATCAGACGATACGATTTGAACATTAAACAGAAAAATATCTGCTCCTGTAAATATGAACAGGTGCAAACAGAAACGTAAATACTTATGAAAATAGCCCAAGCTGATGCATACAGCATTGTCAAACGGACGGACGGTGTAAATGACGTACGATGTTTTCATTGTTAAAAGGTGATGAGGTAGCCAGAAATAGAGTTAGAACAAAGAGGGAGTCCGTATTTCACTCACATCTCCATCATCATCTTTTTTCCCCTCCTTCCACACAAATGCAATTTTCCCCATCCTCGTCTTGCAGACTTTACATATGTAAAGGTTTCTCCATTTCAAATGACTTGCTTTCACGAGAACTAACAAGACTGAAAAAGAAATAATTTAATCATATTTATAATTTATGGTGCATGAATAGACTGACGTTTATGTTTTCTTTATATATTGTATGGCCGATATTTTTGCCTGCAGTTGTGATCAAACCAAATCAACCCGGGTTAACAAAATAATCATATGGCACATTAACCGCAAAGGAATTGTTTCAATGGTAGGCAAAATGCAAATCCAAATGCAAATTCGATTCGGATTTCGATTCCCAAAAATAACAGGAAAAAATTAAGGCTACTCACTACTGAACAGGACATAGGAAAAGCAGTGTTTGGAAAAGTATATACAACTCCAAAATAATTATAATGATTTCCTAGTACATAATTTTTTAAAACATATGTTGTAATTTTTAGCCGCTTACGTAGTAAGTTTGGCTTATGCGATAAATGTGCGTGTGTGGTCCTTTTTTTGTTCCATCATTAACTCCTAAAGTTACCATCCTAATGGGCCCAAGTTTTGGCCATAGACTTGTTATAGTACCTAGTTGTGTCTACTAATTTTTCTCCCGCCAAGGCGGCCGCAAAGTCAGTCAAAAACTGGGTTTTAGTTTTGGATGATTTTTGTCATTGTCTGGAAACATGTAGAGAAAGCGTCTAGGCATGGTGATTTTTAACGATTGGAATGTGAATGACGTCAATTACTACGTTGGCCACAAGCTCCATAAAGCTATCAACAGTTGCAACAAATCAAACAAGTTTCAAATAAATCCATAAGTGGTGCTTTTGTCGGTATGTCGCTGCTATAATGTCGCTTAAGAGCCAAGCATAAATTTAGCAAACCAAAATAATAAGTCCTTACAAAGTAATGCTCTACGCTCGTCTTTCCAGGAAGCCGTACTCAGTCCATTCCAATGGGGATCCTGGCAAATACTAGGTACACTGAAAAAATAGGTTAATCTCTTTCTCTAAAACCTACAGCTATTTAGCATAATCTTGAGCGAAAATTAAATGCATCTAAATTGCATCTAAAGTGCATCTTAAATCAAATCAAAATACATCTGTGCATCTAAAACAAATTAAAAGTTCATCTCGAGAGCATCTTTGAGTCCAAGATGTATTTATAATGTATATAAGATGCACTTTAGATGAACTTTAGATGCACTTAAACTTCGTTCACGATTATGCTAAATAGCTGTAGGTTTTCAGCATTTTAGATGCTTTTTTTGCGTGTTTTAATATTGTTCAATTTTTACAGTGTATACACAGTATGATAAAGAGTTTTTTGTCCTGTTCTTAAAGTTTGTCCCAGCAACTTAAATGGTTATGGTTTAGCTCAATCAAGTGGGGGAATCAACAGCAGTAGAAGCAGCAGCTATAACTAATTCGGCTAATTATTATTTTCTGAAACCCCCACTCGAACGATAATTACGAACGCTGCTACCTCCAAATAGTCCTCAACGATACATACTTACATAGGTACCTCGCAGATGTAAGTTTATTTGATAATGGGGAAAACCAATAAAGTTATTAAAAACCAGTTTCTCACAGATTAATGACACCATCTTACTGACTTTTCTGTTATTACACTAATATGTATTATGCATAGTAGCGTATACAGCTCTGGATAAGTATTTCAAGAAAACATTCATATGTACATTCTCCTTTGCACAAAGAAAGCTGACAGACTAAAAATAGACTGTGGTTATTGAGGTGCGGAAGAATTCATACATTCATACATTGCAGCTATGAAATGCATATGATCATGGTGCTCCGCCTTGTTATTTGATTTTTAAACGGTAAGTGTTTACATTACGCAGATTTTTATTATTCACAGCACGACAGTACCCTATAACAGCCCATAAAATATTTATAAAAAGACCGATGTTAACTTTTGACCGTGAGATCCTATCTGTCGCCGTTACTGCTGTTATTACTGTTGCTATTATACTTATGATCAACTTTGTGTTTTAATGTAATGTTTCTTTCATATCGAGACCAGGGCGGGGACAGTAGTCTGTAGGTACTCCCATTAAACATGAAAGTGTGGAAACGATAGTTATAACATTATAATGCCAAGTGAAACGGCTCGAATATAAATTGTCTCTTTTATTATTGTGACACTAGAATGCCCAGGAAGGTATACAATCATTCTTCCTGACCGAGTATCTCCAGTAAATCTGCATGTGTGCAAGTGGAAATCATGTGCACACGAATAAAATGGTCGTTTAGAGAATAGATTTCAACAGGATTCCAACCACCAATACGATGCCTCATGTGTTACGTTACACAATATATATGATGATCAGCATATTGGACCGATCACAGCAGGGAAGTAATCTCATCCTCACCATTAAAAAGTGTCATAACCACCTACAACAAGAAATAACAATGATTTCACGAGAAATATTTGAATGAAATCAAATTCTTTATTTCCTTTATTGCTTTTATCGTTTTCGTTTCTAGATTTCACAACCTCTATTTCTTGTTTGTTTCACACACACTATTTTACAAGCATATTGTGTAAAATTATGTACGAAATATTATACACTATAAAAACTGGCGCATCGAAAACGTCAAAAACCGACTGAATCGGTATAATTAGCAAAGCAGCTTGTATGCATCCCAGATGAACCTCGTTGTGTTTTAAAATTGTTTGGTTTTACGTTCTCTATTTTCCTATTTTGTTAGCCGCAAGTGGGCCTCATGCCATTATTATGTACAATGCAAATCACATTTCCGGATTTTTGAAAAATTATTTCCTGATTTCAGAATTTTTATTTCCTTGTATTTTCTGATATCAGAATTTTTATTTCCTGATATTTCCTGATTTTCCTGATTTTCGCTATTTTAAAAGAATCTAACAGATGTGATCATATTTTCCTGTATTAATCAATATTTTACTTTAATTAATAAAGTTATACAGAACGATACAAGTAGAATGGCATATAAGTTTTGAACCACAATAATTACTAATTATGGTAAAAATGTGCTAAGCTACAAAGAATGTACCTGCAAAAACCATAAGTCAGAGAGAAAAACTTTATTAAGTCACTGTTACACAACTGTAATAGCCTCACGACACACGAGCAAACATTCCCAACTGCTCATCGAGAATTTGAGTGAAATATTTTTTTCGAATTCAGCATGTAAAAATACCCGAATTGGCTTAAAACATATTGCGCATGCTCATTTTCGTTCGCTCACATAAAATTTCGAAGATTCGGAATTTGGCCTCGAAATCCGAAATGAAGGTTTTTAAATGACATTTAACATGCGAATTTTAACTATCCTCAGGTACCTACCTACCTATGCACAATTTACAAAATTCTCAACTTATGAATTTTCATTGCCTAGACGAGACAACGTACTAAACTCGTATGCGTCATCGGCAAGGAGTCTTTCAAAAACCGCAATCCTTCCAGCGGCCACAAAACATCGCGTTTATTTTGCATCCTGATCACCTCAAGCATTTTTGCGGTGTAATTGAACTTTAATTACTCATCGGTGTTCTTATGGCCGCTATACCTTTTGTGCCGGTTTTTAAGGTCGCAATAAGTTTTACAACGTTTTTATTATCGCAAACCGGTTTATTAAGGTTGCAATGAATGCTTGAAATGGGTATTTTTACATGCTGAATTCGAAAAAAATATTTCACTCAAATTCTCGATGAGCAGTTGGGAATGTTTGCTCGTCAGTAAACATCACAAAACTTGTTTAACTTAAGTTTATCATAATCTAACTCACTTCTTATATAATTTTATCTTTTAAGATCCATACAGATGGTGGTTATATATTCGAATTGATGCACGTATTGCAATTAACATACCGTACCGGCGCACTCATAACCCCTGGGGTAACGAAAACAAATTGTCAAAAACCTGGGGTAGTATTCGATTATGGGGTTTTATTTGAATAGCACAAAAAGAAATCACGAAAATAAAAAATATAAAACTTTTCACAAAATTGAGCTAATTCTTCAAAAATTGGTCATTTGTTGAATAGTTTAATGCTGTTGTGGTCACCAAACGTCTGGACACTGGTAGTTTCTTTCTTCTCTGCTCCAAAAACCATCATATAATTTCTATTCCTGGCTTACTAATTATTTATTCCGTGTATTTAACAGTATAACTTAAAAATAGATTATCAGGCAAAAAAGGTATGGGGCTATATTTGGGTATGGGGGTATAGAGTAAAGATGTCACAAAAGTTGGGGGGTGGGGTGGTAGTATTCGGAGGGGGGCTATGAGTGCGCCGGTACAGTATATAGCAATTTAGATCAAATGGGTAGATTTCTTCCTTTTCAATGCTGAACTGTATATATATATATATATATATATATATATATTACTAAAAAATGCTTATGTCTGTCAATACNGGGGGGTGGAGTGGTAGTATTCGGAGGGGGGCTATGAGTGCGCCGGTACAGTAATTTCATTTCCTAATATACACAATAATCTAAACTTAGATACAAATTCCTGAAACTGATTGTGAGTGGAAATTTTTCGTCTAGCTCCTACATATAATCCAATTACTTCGATTTCATCCAAATTATACTTATTTTTAAAATAATTTATACATGATTCATATATTTCCTTCTTTTCCGCGTCAACTGCTTTAGACTGATCATCACTAGTTCCATTTTTAAATCTGATTGTAGGATCTCATATAAAGCCTTGTCTAGTTGAAGGTTCATCGCAATGATGTCTATTCTTCTTGTTGATATATATATTTACTAGTTCCATGTCAAAAAGCTAATGTTACAAGTTAATACAGTCTCATCCAAACATCGGCGCCTAGCCTTGTAGGTAGGCATAAAATAGGCTTAAAAGTAGGGTGCATCTTTTTAAAAGCTAAAAATAGGGTAGGCAGTAGGCTTCCCTTCCAAAAATAGAAAAAAAGGCTAGGCTGTAGGCTTTGATTTCAAAAATTGAAGAAAAAGGCCAGGCCAGGAAAGGCAGTTCGATAATTAGGTAGGTAGGCTATAAAAGCTGAAGGCTTCGTCTTTCATGGCGGTATTGTGTATCTAGTACTATCTAGTATCTGCAGGATGCTAAACTAAGTGCGCGTGCGTTGTCATTGAAAACGCAAACTCAATGGAATTTCTCGAATGGAGTGAAGTTTTGCACCAGCAGGCAGTATACTGGATACTTCGATCGTGCAGCGGTCAAAACGTTT
>JAAXYX010004143.1:0-12867 GCA_036851915.1 Ptenothrix huangshanensis
GGTCATCCCTTATAGTACCTATAATTATATTTATCTAAATTCATATTCTTATAGTTCTTTCATATCTAAATCCAAAATATTCTTTTTCATCATTCCACCAATGTAATTTGTTATTCACATGATCACATGATCTGTTAATCTGCATTTAATTCCCTATATGCGTAATGTGAAACTGACAACTTGAAGCATCCAATGACATCAGCTTCCGTGCATTTACTATCTATAAACAAATAAAATAATTTACCGGGGTTATCAGCTTTTATGCTCTTTCTGCACTGTGGATTTTCAGTGCCTCATCGCTAATAATAACTCTGATTCACCACATAATTCCAAGAACTCTTGACTCTATTACTTACTATCCAAATGAACGAAAGTTCTCGTAGTCCAATTAGTGCACAAGATTTAAGCATAACAAATACAAACCGGCATTGCATTGAGAAATGGGTAACTCGTCTCATCTGATAATTGAGATCCTATGTTTTTCGTTGGTCTGAACAGTACTTTTAAATTCATTTTTAGCCAAAATTCTTTAACATGTAAATTCAAAAATTGTCTTCTTTTTTATTACTCCATCAATGCAATCTGTGATTCACCTCAAAGACAATTTGATGCTCGAAATCCACTGGTTGATTTATAATTTACCATTTTTTCCACAAATTATGATGTAAAAAGTACAATTTTCTTGCATTTCATACGGGACGATGGAAATAAATATGAAAATCAAATCCTTGTAACGGAAAATTCCTTTGTAATTTCTGGCTTTTGACATCCTCGCTAGACACCTGGTACATGTTAAAGATGGTTTGGGAGAACTCACGAGTCCAACCACGTACCATCTACGTTTTCGTTTTTATAAAGAAGATTATATCTATTTCGATTCTGTACATGCCACGCTCTCTCATATTGAATTGTAGTTTGCAGTTGGTTCACTGCTGCAAGTGGCAGTGAAATTCTAAATTGCATCTCGCTCTACATGTCTTACTGTGTGTTTATTATCCACTGAAGTTTAATTGAGCTCAGTTAAGAACAATAGTGAAAAACTTGACGGTTTCTCTTATTGAGTGTTGTAATGTTGATTCCCATTTTAAGAGAAGCCGTTTCAGCCAACATTTATATACTTGGAGCCAGTTCATGCCAACGCCAACCATGAGCCATGCCATCAAGGCAATGGACGAGATTCAACTGAATGAGGAGAAAATAGACGACTATAGTACCATTCACGGTACCATAAGCATATATGTACATAAGTACATACACCCACGGTCTATCTTTAGTGTGGTATTTGGTATTCCTAGCTCCCAAGAAGTTAGCATGTACCTCTCTAGTAGGTGAGTGCTAGCGAGAGCGAGTGAGTGAGGCCAAAAGGGAAAGGAAAAGGACGGAAAGACGAGGCGAAGGACTCCAAGAACTAGAACTAGAATAAGAAGGCGATGGAGCGAAATAGCCGTGTGTTTCATTTAATATACATTCATTTCATATTAATGGACATGGTGTCACTAAGTACGGGTCTTGGAAAGACTCAAGGTATCATATTGTAAGTCATAGACACACAGGGAATGGAAGAGACAGTCAGAGACTGGAGGTTTAAGAGTGGCGATAACTGTGATATAATTACTTGCAAAATATGTATAGGTACTTGCACACATAATACGTGGAATCGTATGGCACTGGCATGGGATGGCAGTGGTAATCTGTGGACTATTTTCTTTCAACTCCAGCCGCAATGGATTTCTTCACATTCACAGTGCCCCCATCATCCTATGAACTTTTGTTCACCGATTAAATTAACAGCTCACCACTTTCACCAATGGCATCTATTCATATTCCCTTTGCCGTCTTTTTACGAGAATCCAGACGCTTTGAGAGCTGCTCCATCTCCATCCACCCTGTAAAGCCCAAGCCCAAGCCCAAGGAAAAACCCAAGCCATAGCCCAAGCCGTAGCCAAAGCCAAAGTTAGAATTTTAGAGTCTGACGATGAGAGTAAGAGTCAGCGTCAGAGGAAAGGAAGGACTGAGTCAGTCAGTCTGTCAGTTACTCATAGCACCACTCCCAGCAGTCCTAGCTTTCACTCACTCGCTCACTTTCTCACCCACATTGCATCTAGAGTACGTAGTAAATTTAATTTTTCCCCTCGTCTCCCTACGAGCAAAAGTTGCAAATAAAGGAGAATATTATTAGAGTATAATTACACTGAGATGTTATAGAGTTTTTTATTGTTCAAAGGAGACAGAGAGAGAGAAAAAGAAAGAATTTTATACCCCTATTAATTTTCATTTGAAACTCTTTCCCCATTCAAATCCCTAGCAGACATTATAGACATGCTTCTACTTTACATGGTACGTACTATGTATGTAGGTATGTATAAAGTTGGACTTGGACTGGAACGAGCTCAAACTTTCTCATCAAGCGCAACCCAGAACCAAGACCAAGACCAAGACCAAGACCAGAGCCAGAACCAGAACCAGAACCAGAACCGGTACCAAAACCAGGACCCAGATCAAGACCGAGCCCCAAAACCAAAACCAATACTAACCACACATAATGCTTGTCTATTTATCCTTAAATCCTATAAAGTTTGCTCAGTTCTCTCTGAGTCAGTCTAATGCTCAACATTTATATTCGGCTTTTATTCAATTTCATACATGCAATGAGATTGTAACTAAAGCATTATATATGTAAATTGATTCTGTATCGGAAATTTATTATAATTTGATTTTGAAATTGCAATGAAATCCCTGAAAGCTGTCTAAAACCTACATCTATCCGTCTCACCACACCACCGGTCGAATACATAAATAATAAATATGTATATATACCTACCGTCAAACTTGCACTAACTCCCTTCTAAGGTTCTAAGTTTCACTATAATTATATCCTGTATTAGTATAACATACTCATACCTATTTAGGAAAACACCTTCCATTTTGAATAATCCATTGATTCCCTCCCATCTCTAAAATTAATCGTAACCACGTAAGCAACTTGGATTTACTTGGCGATTATTCCCCAGGTCATTGTTCCAAGTATGACGGTACCTACATACAGTCTAAACGTAAGAACAGAACAGAGGTAAGCAAGTTTTGACTACGTAGGTACTTACTTCCATGACTTGCTTGACACAATCTAAGCCACACTACATTTTGCATTAGATATATTCTGTGAGGCAGGGCTCTTACAATTTTATTAGTACAAAAATAATAATTTTGTCTCAGGATTGCTTTTCAAATTCAACTTTCGTCATTGGAAATGTGTAGCAGGTACCTAGGCTCTTTGATTATCATTGGAATGTAATAATGTGATTTCTAGGCGTGAAGCTAAACGTCATTAAATTTCTTCCAAGTCATATCAACTCTCTATGTCAAGTCTCTATATAGAAATGCAATAAAAAGAAATGATATAATTATACCTCCACAATCTTCCTATTCAAAATATTTCAAACATCAAAGTTTGCATGAATTAAAAGTTTTATTTGAAAGCAAAATTCATAATAGTGATTCCCCTTTAAATATAGAACTGGAGATAATAATAATAATAATATAACGTTCCACATTACATTGGGAGAGAGTGAGATGGTAAGATGAGCTGAATAAGGTTTTTCAAACTCGTAGTCATTTATGCGTAACAGAAACAGTACAGTGCATGTATAACCTCCTTGAATTTCAAATAATCCTCAACAAATAGTCGTAGAAGGAGGCCCAGATAATGTTTTGATCTTTTGAGAAAAACTTGGGTACTTTGCCTGACTGATCCCGTCCTCGTCCAGCATATGTAGGTACATACATACATAGGTATGCAAATAAGTCGAGGCTAAAATGCTACTGAGTGAATGAATAATACATAAAACGTGGACTGAATTCCATTTCTACTTCTTAATACTGGAGTAATTATGAAACGTCCTAGACCTCCGTACATACCTACAAATATACATATGCATGTATACCTACAGTAGGTAGTAAGTAACTTTCCCTCTTTCTTCCTCTCCATTGAAAACTGAAAACTAGATCGCCAACCAATCGCATGATCTGCGTTGACAAATTGTTGAGAATTGGAAATTTCTATGCAGTCGAGGTAGGACAATAATTGCAGGAGGAGAAATACATACAAGGTTGAGACTACAGTAAAAGGTGGGTCGAGATTGCCAGAGAGTTCAACTTGGTTCAGAGTAGTAAGAATAGATTGTAAATTTTGATAGAAAGAAGAGCTTTTGGATGAAAGTTGAATTGAGGAGTCAGAGTCTCGGGAATAATAGTGTGGTAGGATACAATACAACGCAGTGGAATATGAGGAAGAAACAAAGTGTATTTTATGTGGAGGGAAGATATGAGAGAGAGAGAGAGAGAGAGAGAGAGAGAGAGTAAGTGTAGAAAGTGGAAACTGCTTGACAATAAATATTATGGGATACAGGTACAGACATGTATGTAGATGATGGGATGGCTCGTAGTGGTCTCGGTCTCTTGGCTGGAACTGGAAACTGGAACTGGTGTTGGTACAGGTTAGAGCTAAAACGCACTTAAGACTCCATGGGGAGAAGACAGATTCAGCTGGAAGTAGTAGTAGAAGAAGAAAGGAAAGGAGAAAGGCTGAGGCTACTGTGCTGCTGCTGCTGCTGCTGCTACTGCTGCTGCTGCTACGACTGCCGCCGCCGCCACTTCTTCCACTACTACCATCACACCACACCACACCATACCATACCACTGTAGCGTATATCCTATACATCTAAACTCCCATCATCCTCCCATAACATAACACTGAGTGCCTATACCTCCCTCCACACACACAGGAGAGTTGCAACCGAACCGGGAAGAGTAAAGAAACAAGTCTGTTCCTGTATTGATCGTCTTGCGTTTGCGCGAGTCATGTTTGTTGAATTTTGTGAATTCTACTACGACTCCAGTCACCTCCTTCCTTCTGCCATTGAAAATTTCTTGTGGATTTTCTTGTCCCTTTGTTTAACTATTTCATATTGTTTTTTAAAGTACCAAAACTTAACTCTGTGGGTCACAGGAGCCAATCTGGATGGTAACTGTATTGTCAACGAGACTTCTCAATCACACTCATGTGAGACAAACATCATTCAAATTACCGGTACGTCTTTCCAAATCTTAATTCTCTATTATCCTTACGTTAGTAGTCCAGGGAAATTGCAAATTTCCTTCAAATCACTTTCCCATTATGATCTCAACATTGAGACATTCCTTTTGGGTTTGCCGTTTGGAGGGATGAATACATGTGCATTGGTGATAATTACTGGTCGTGACCTTGGTCCTGGTTGTCACCTTATTAGCGGGGTACTTTCGATTCTAACTACAACTGCATGTTGTTGTATTGTCAACTAGACCTCAATCGCACTCATCGTTCAAATCACCCGTAGGTCTTTCCAATTCTTAATTCTCCATTGTGATTAGTACTCCAGGGAAATTGCAATTTGCTCAAAATCTGATTTCCATTATGATTATCATCTCAAAATTGAAACATTCCTTTTGGGTTTCGGGGGATGTGTATGTATAATTATATACACTGTTGATCTTGGTCTTGGTCTTGGTCTTGGTCTTGGTCTTGGTCTGGTTTCGGTTTTGGTTGTGGTATTTAGAATACAAGTTATAAAAGCTACATATCCATAGAGGAACATAGAGATAGGAAGAGAATGGCAGTGGCAGTGGGAATGGGAATGGTAGTGTGTGATGGAGGTGAAAGGGAAAGTGAGAAAAGTAACATTACGATACGAACCCAATCACCCTTCTACGTGAATACATAGACACTTAAATTACATATCCGTTACATACCTATCTACATTACATCACATTCCGTAGCTCAGGCTTTCTCGGCTACTTAAAGCCTTCCCATTCCAACTTGCCACTGTTCTGTTGTACGTGTACGTGGTTCCGAGTTTCTATGTCGTGCTTGACGATTCCACTGATTCCTATGCTATGTGAGCGTAGCAAGTAGTCACTTGGTGATTGTGGCTATCATATCCTTACGGGAAGGAAGGAAAGGCAAGGAAACGGTAAGATAAAAGTGCCACAAGTAAGTAATTTGGTTTGGAAACTTTGTAGTTTTCTATTTTTCCAGGTGTATGTATGTAGGTGAAAAAGTGGAAACTTGTAGCTCATCTCGTGTCATGTCATAGAAACCGGATTCACGCTAATCGATAATCACTGGCCAGGCCAGTAGTCATGATCAGGATCACGATCACGATCACGATCACCATCACTTTTACCATCACCATCACCATCACCATCACGATGATCAAGATGTGCGGTGCGGTGGACCCTGCCTGCACTCATCAATTTCCTTTCACCTTCTTCTCTAACTCCTGTGCTTTTCAAATTTTCTGGATAAATATTTAGTACCATTTTAGCTAAATTTCCTTGAGGCAAGCGCTCCAAATTCAAATTTGTTTTTTTGAACTAGGTACTTTTTAGACATCCTTGATGGATTCCCTGTCATGTCATTATTATTACATTCAAATGAGGTTCTAAGGTAGATAAAATCAGTGAAACTCATCAGCATCAGATTAAACTGGGGCTTGAAATAAACCAGAAGCAGAACCAAAGCCAAAGCCAAAGCCAAAGTCAAAACCAAAACCAATACTGTGTGACTAACCCATTTTGGTGCACATGTTGTGGAAGGGGAAGGGAAGTTAGACGTGGAGAAAAGTCAATTTGAATCTATTATTCAAAGCTTCTTTGACCTTGGCTCTGTTCTTGCCTTTCCTTTTCTTTCCTTTCCTTTCCTTGTCTTTGCCTTTGTCTTTGTCTTTGTCTTTGTCTTTGTCTTTGGACATGCGATGATTTGTGGATGGAAAGCACTTGAATAATTGACTGTATGCGTCTCCTTTTCCTCCAGACACGTGCAAATGAGCTACCTGCTGAGACTCAGAGGCCAAAAATGGGAGACTGATATTTTTAACGACTGAGTTCAGACTACGAGGTAATATTTAATTATAGGAATTACGACAGAAGCAGATGAGAACAGATGGAAATGTCTCAAAGGATTGGAATCAAGTTGAGGAACCAGTAAGCAACATGTCCATGTCAATGCCAGTACAGTCATGTTAGGAATCTATTAGCATTGTCACCGTCACCGTCACCGTCACCGTCACCGTCATCCTCGTCCTCATCGTCATCTTCATCGTCTTCTTAAGGAGTTTGAAAAAATCCAAGTAGAAATCATGTCGCAGGAGAAACCACTCATTCAAATCCAGGTAATGTAACTGTTATTAGTATTTTCCCCACTTTTAGTGATAGTGATTAATTGATAGTGACAAACCAAAAGGAAATGTTGAGATCCAAGGTTTTCGGTTGCACTTGCAATTTGTTGCAATAGCTAGTGTTTGTTTTTGTGAGTGAGTGTGAGTGTTGCCGAGGATTTTTGACGCATGCGTAGAGGATTTGTGAGATAAGTGAGGATATACATAGAGTGTAGAGAGAAATGGAAAATGGTATGTGAGTTCAAGTGCATATCTTCCTATGTAAGTAATAAGTTATTGGTAACAAGATGTACTGCACTTTACATAGTTTTTCAAATCCATCGTTTGTTGAAATTCGTCTTGAGTGTTTTATGGTTTTTCCTAAAAATAGTGAAATAGGAGATAATGGAAAAAGTTTGAAAGTTTTTTTTTTTTTTTTTGAGAGAGAGAGAGAAAGCGAGATAAAGATCGGAAGAGAGTGAGAAAGTATTTGGGAGCTAGGCATGTATCAATGTCCAGAAAAGTGAAAGTAAAAACAAGGGGATAAGGTTGATAGGCGTGTTGTGTGTGTTTTGGAATGTTTGGTTGTTGTTGGTGCATTGGGATGTGTGTGTGTGTGTGTGTGTGTTATGTAGTTGTTGAAATATGTGTGGGTAAAGCAAGTTGTTTTTTGTTGGGGAACAAATAGAGTGCATCGAATCGAATGCTAAGATCACCAAGTCATGAATCAATTTCAACGGAGATCTCTCTACTCTCATTATCCAGTTTAAATCCATTACTCCGAATCCCATCCCCCACCCCAGACAGCCGACATCGTCTCACCGTCCCATTCTCCACTTCCGAGGGGACCAAATGCACAGAAATCTACTGGGGTGAAGAGGAGAATGATCTGATTAAAAACTTTGGAGCTCTCTTCAAATTCCTCGGCTTACCCAAATCCTTCTCCACCTCTGACATTAGCTCGCCGCTCCAGCAGCAGTCAGTTGAGCCTCGCAATCATCTGCCCCTGAGAAGGTCAAATTCAGAATTGGATTTGACACAAGTTCGCTGCAGTGACGTCATTTTCCGTACACATTTCGGACCTACCTCTCGCAGTTGTTCGACTTGGGTGGCTGTCGGTGATGTCTCCTCCACCTCACAATTGCCATCCCCGCAAGGTCGTCCTCATCTCACACCGAACGGTGGCTCCTTCACACCAGCTGATCTCATCCGGTCCGTGAATAAGAAGATACGTCAATTGTACATAAGGAAAAGACTCTTAGTTGCCTATCGGGCTCTCGAAAGACTTACACAGAGTGATTTTGATCTCGAGAAACTCCCCGTTGTTGTTCCTGGCACAACGTTAGCCACACAGACCACCGGAGGTCTGGCTGACGTAACCATCCCCATCCCCAAATCCGAACTCGACTCTCTCAAACTGCCCACGAAGAAGAAGCCTGCCAAAGAAATCCCAGTCACTCTCAAGGATGTCGAGAGAGAGCGAGGAAGACCCCTGTCCAAATTCGAGAGAAATATGATGATTTTCAATTGGCTCCACTCCTTGGATGAAGGATCCTTTGAGGCTGTTGTGGAGTGAATTCAAATTTCCCAACCCCCCTCCCTCCCTCCCTCACTCAAACACTCAAACACTCAAACACTTGCTCGCAACAAACAAACAAACGGAAAGAATTATAAATAGTCATTTCAACTAAATCCTCACCATTCGACGATTCAGCACTAAACCATTCCATAGGATTCCATTCCATTGGAGCTACCGGTACCGGTACCAGTACCAGTACCAGACTAAGTTAAAGCTACCTACACCTATACTGCCATCATCCTCATTTCCAGAGTGGGTATCTGTCTGCCTGTCTACTCGCTTGTCTACACAATCCAATCTGCTAAAATCCAGTCCAAGCATTCATTGAAACCTACTAAAGGGAAAAACAAGAAGGAGACAAGTTTGAAACCTTGACTGACAAACTAACATCATTAAAATGAATAATGCCACAAGCATCCGTCTATCTTAATGTGTGCGGAGAAGATCAAAGGATACCACAACCATTTCACTATTTCCCATCCACCCATCCATCCATCCATCCATCACATCCACATCCACCAAAAGCCGAAGCCGATGCCGATGCGGGGAATTGCCTAGCTAGGGAAATCCTTCTCCTTTTCTACTCTTCTTCATTCCATTCTATTCTATCACATTCTTCTCTATTCCATTACACACACCCAGTCCTCCATCCGAGAAACTCAGAGCAGTCCAAAAGACCAACAACATATACGGATGATTCAGTGAACAGTAGCTTTCCCCATTGTACCACACCACACCACACCATACCATACCATACCACCGAACGCCCAAAGGAAAGACAGCTCTATACATCCACCTGGCTCTGGTTCTGGCTCTTCTATCCACATCCACCATCTGCTCTCTCCACATATGACTCACACACATCCATACCAAGGTAACTCATTTTCTCATAGTAGGCATCTATGCAATTCATAATTACATATACCTTAACCCACCGCGGGATCCAATTTGAATTCATGAATCCAGGAATTTCAAACGACGACTTTTAGCTCATAGTTACAGACTATACATAGGTACTAACTACGATTGTGATTTAACTCAATGTTGTTTATTATAATCAGTTGTTATTACTATACTATTATTATGTATGTATGAGGAGAGATATCTACCTACTTACATACATGCTTAGCCACCATACTAGATAATATGTACACGACATTGACAAACAAATATCATGAAAGGCCATAGTAGTCCCTGTCAGAAGAAGAAACTAAAGAAGGAAATAATACAAAAGACGGAAACGGAAGGTCTGTTGTATTTGTATGTAGGTCTGGAGGTCCGTATAATATACATAATAGGGTACTATACTAGGTATCTTGTATTTGTATTGCATTGTATTGTATTGTATACATACACATAGGTAATAATAATGACATGACGACAGGAGTCAAGGATTGAAGGACTCGAGACAAGCTTTTCCTATCCTTTTGTCATCTCAGGTGCACTTGTGTACTCCGTACCCGCTCTCCGTGTGTACTTACAAAGTATTCATATAATTACATACATAGGTAAATAGAAACAATTAATACGTTATATACTTTATATACATAATTATAGTCTACCTAATAACTTTAACTTGTTATCACTTTACATTGATGTGATTTGATACTTTGTCGTAATAAATTGAAAAGAAAAACAATTTTACTATTATATACCAATTGCCATTTGTGCAATTGTCTGTGGATCCAGTTTCCTTCCGATGCCGGTTCTGGGTCTGGCTCTGGCTCTGTCAACATCATCAAAATAAATTAACTAACTAACTATAGTGTAGACTGTAGACAAGAAGGATATAATTACATAGGTAGGTACTATATACATAGGTAGAACATTTCTAGACTGTAGTATGTAGGCATACAGTACAATACCGTAGAGACAGTTTCCGAGACAACAAAACATTATCAAACAGAAGCAGAAACCGAAACCGAAAAAAAACACTTGGACTAACAAGCATGTATGTAATACGAATACGAGTGAAAACGAAAAATTTAGAGGTAGAACTAATTATAACTATAGGTATAGCTGTTGCTATAATATAAAAAGTAGTAGTGTAGTGATTAGGCTATAGAAAAATATCATATAGAAAAACTAGGTATGTAATGCAAGAGAGAACTGTACTAGTGGAAAAACAATGCCGTCATCTCACGTTTGAAATGTTTCAATATACCATTTGATATACCTATACATGTAATTATATAACTCTAATATACCTACCATACTAATACGAGACTATACAAGATCATTACCTACTACATGACTTACCTGTTATTGTTATTCTACAAGAACCGCTAACCAAAAAACCAACCAACCTACCAAAACATACAAGTAAATACCAAAACCAAAACCAAAACCAAAACCAAAACCAACCTGTATACATAATATGTATGTATGTATATATCTACACTAAATGTATATATATATATATACATATATATGTTCATACAGAAATATAATGATATGCTTTTAAATGTCGTCCACACACTATATTCAATATTATTCTATGCATAATTATTGATCGCCCTACTTACTTACTTAAATTAATTAAGTTTATGACTAAATTAATCAAAAAAATGAAAATTCAATTGCTCACTTTAAATGTGTATTATGATTATGATTATGATTACAATTAATTACAATTATTAAGTCCAGTCCAATCGTCTTTTTATGTATAGGCATTTAATACTAAAGAAAAAGAACTAATGAAGACGAATCAGAAATATGGGATGTGCTTGGGTCTCATAGTGAAACGAATGAAATGAAATGAGATGAAATGAAATGAAATGAAATGAAATGAAACTGAGTCAAACAATGTAATGTCAGAGTCATTATTTATTGGATTGAGTGTTGCTGTGTAACAGGATTTACATACGTACCTATCTACATACCTACAATATATACATACATTACATACCTACGATACATCCTCCATAGAATCCCCAAAGGACAAAAGGAAAAATGTAAAAAAACTTAGAAACAATCTACATAAAAAGATAGTTACTTATTTTCAATTATTTTAATATTACTATTACACATATAGTCATTTGCTACCTTTCTAGTTTCTCTTATATGTATGTAGGTAGAATATGCACTGACGATGAGAAGCGTGGCGTTACCATTCCTTTCTTTCGGGAGTAATTTAATTCGGGGTAATCTAATTCGATAAGATATTTATTGCTCTCATGATTTACTGTACCGCAATTATGTAGCAAAGTGACAGGTGCAGTTTTCCATATTCAACTCAACGATATACAGATAAACGACGATGACGATTGATACTGATAGACTATTAGACTAGGAGCTTCTCAGAATTTAAGAATACACAGAGAAAAAAGATATACATATTATAATGAATAATATATGTAAGTCGTTGTAGGTACATAGCAAGGGTAGGAATACATACATACATGCATAAATACATAATAGTAAGCTACGTACCTACATGATCCCCCAAAAAATGCTTGATATGCATAAAAGATCTATGAAAAACAACTACTATAGAGTATAACTATAAAAGATACAGACATACATACATACCTACGTATAAAGAATAGAGAGGAGCAGAGCATCTCAGAGGGAACGAGCATAAAGTGAATTATTGTTATTCTTATGCGCGTCTCTTACTATAAATAAAATATATGTGCTCTATAAATGTAAATTTTTACAGGAATATTATAGTCAGTATACATACATAATGTAGTAGTATATTATAATGCTACTATGTAGAAAGGGTAAAAAAGAAAAAGGGAAAACGATGGAAGCAGAGTAACTCTTTCAGCTTCAGTCTCACACATTCCATGTGAACTTTGAAATTGTGAATAATTTTTGCCTCAAACTTCCAGCTGTGTGGTTGTCATATGAGTGACGGGTGACGGTGGGTGGTGGTTGGATGTTGGATTTAAATTTCGAGCCCACATCCATTTTATCACATTTTATCTCCAGGGATAGTTAGACATTTTAAGATTCTAAAGTTCCAAGGAATTTCGATTGTGGATAGATTTTCGAAATTGCTCAAACTGTTTCACAGGACTAGGACAAGAGTTTACGAATTATAAATGATAAAACAATTTCCAACACCAAAACCACAACCAGTACGAGTGCCAG
>JAAXYX010004144.1:0-12864 GCA_036851915.1 Ptenothrix huangshanensis
TGTCTGCCGGTGGAATGTCTGCGCAAATTTTGTTTCACAAAATGTCTGCCGAGCCAATGTCTGGCAGCTAAATGTCTGCGGCAGAAAATCCGCGCCGAAGGGTCTTTCCGGTCCAATGTCGTAGAACCCTATATTTTAATACATATTTAAACAACTTTAAAATTTTTTAATCATGATAATTTAATAATATTTTGATTGATATTGGTTGCTAGGTGAAATTCTTCTACGATATGATAGTTCAAAATCCAGCAGTGATTTCCTTGGGGAATTACGTCAGAGTGAATAAAAAACTTTTATTGGGGGTTAGTAAAGTTTTACAATTTAACAGAGTGTAATTGTTGTTTTTCCTTTTCCTTGCGCAACTCCCTTTATCACAAGCAAATCATATTCTTTTTTAAAAGCTAGTTTAATTGATTTACTATTTTCTGTTTGTTTAACATTCCGTGTCTAGATTGGAAGTCAAGTTGTAACTTACCTGATTGTCCTTATGCAGTTAGTCCGTAAGTGTGGAGGGTGATATGAGCCAATGCAATGTCAACCGTGGTAAAAATTACTCCGGGATTAATTGTGGGAGAAACTTTGGAACATCACACCGAAGATTTGATTGATCGCGCTACAGAATATTGTTTTGGAAACGTCCAGTTTGATTATTAAATTGCTACAAAATAGACGTATTACCTCTCGTCCCCTGGTTTGTAATGAAATGGTAATTACAGTAGCCTCCAGAAATTGTAAATATAATTACGAGAGTTAAATAAAGTGCAAAGTAATCAACGATTATTATGCCAAAATTACAAAGAGAGTTTATTTCATAGAGTTTCATTCTACAGATCATTGATAAGTTGACTGAGTTGCATCAAAATCCTACAAATTATTTAACTTATTCAGTCAAGTTCAATTAATTATAACAGTCCCAAAAACTCAAACATTTTCAAAGTTCTAATCACTGCATTTAATCAAAATTTAAATATAATAATAACTAAATTGCTACTAAGAATTAATAACTAAAAATAATTGTATCCTTAGAGAACACACACAGTCTTAGTAATTCATTGAGTATTGAATAATTAATATCAATAATAACAAGTAGGTATCTACTTCCAGGATATTTTTAAACCAAGTATGAGATTACGGTTAGAAAACTAATCTAGCCCTACTCATCTTACTACTTGAGCTTTGAACCGTTGAGATTTTTCAAATAATCGCGATTTAGCTTAACCCTGATAAATAGGAATTGGCAAAGGCGTGGTCCGTGCTTGCTTCTTGGGTGCCTCTTTCTCTGGCTCTTTTTCTAGTTCTTTTTCTGGCTCTGGCTCTGGCAGAGGCAGCGGAGCTTCGATCTTCAAATATCCCTCGGGAGTCAGCACAGACTTGACCTCCTTCATGTCGACGTTCGGAGGAAGTGTGAACTTCTTGAAGAATTCCTGATAGACCCGAGAGTCTCCATCCTCCGACACGTGTTCCTTCTTTGCCTCGATGGTCATCACATGATCCTTCATGCTCACTTTTAAATCCTCCGGTCCGATATTTCCACCTATTGGGACATTCATGGTCAGTTTGCCATCTTGTCCTTGGCACTCAGAATCGGTTTTGGCTACCGAAGACCAAAGTGAATCCATCCAGTTCGGTTTGGTCAAACCCAAACCAAATCGTGACAGAGTGGAGTTCATGTCATCTTGAAGTCTAGCAAGCTGCTGTCCCACACCAAACATTTGGTCATCCAGACATGCCAGTTGTCCTTGGGGCGACAATAAACGACGACACCACGGTTCTTCAACACGAGATCCGCCACAGTAGAAGTCTTCAAATGGGAAGCTCAAATATACGTCGCTCATCTTTACTCTTAATCTCCTTAGAGTTTCCAAAATTTCAAAAAACCTGCGTAAATAAAATAGAAAAGAAAGCAAAAACAAATTAGCACTACACCGTATTCTCTTTAACCCTAAATGCTTACACACAGATATAAAAATCTGATTAAACCAAACAGATTTTAAGAAAAATGCAAGAATTAGTTTTGAAAATAAAATAATTGCTTACCTTTATATGGCTGAGTGTTTACGAGTAGTACCTTGTTAATAAATGTACGTATTGACAATCACGTATATTTGTGTATGTGTAAGTGTAACAGAATATGAAAATACTCAAACGAATTTCCTCACAGAATTTGTATAGCTCGAACTCACGTCAGAGAGAAGTCGATTTCAACTGAGTTCATGGGCAACATGCACCCGGCTTAAATACTCTGGGCAAGGGAACATTCCCGGCATCTCGAAGTGTCTAGATACTTCGTGTGCGGCGGAGAAGTTTCGACACCGCATCTCGAATACTATGGGAAGCACTACGACGTTCTGTATTTATGCCCTGGAATCTTCCTGAGAGGCCAGAGCCGAACGCATGTGAGATAAGATCCTATTTGGTTTGTACGCAGGTGTAGGTACCTACTATATTTTTATGTACCGCACAAGTACACGGCAAGCTATTGGGATAGAGAAAAATGTTTACACTGTCAGCTTTTTAGCAGGGAAGGAAGTTCTACTAGTGTGTAGAAATAACGCGATGGTTCATGCGTATTCATTGTTTTTCTAGGTGTTAGTTATATATTAACTGAATTATTATAATGTCAAGTCCTAAAATCCTTCAGTTTGCACTTCTTTTTTGCTTGGATGACTGAGTGTACACTGTAAAAACTGATGTATCTTAGACGAAAATTCCTACTCGTAGTATAATACATATTATAAACGCAGATACATATATTATGATATACGTGTCAGGGTAGTCTAAAGTGCAACTAAAGGTGTTTAAAGACTAATAAAGCCAAAGTTAAAATTGAAAACCCACTTGTATTTTAGCAACGTAGTTATATTCCCTATGCATGTCGTCTAATCTGCAACTTTTCTCCAAATGAAACTTTCAACAGTAAGGATGATTTCGTTAGTATAAATCAGTTAAGTTCAGTAGCTTTTTATACTATGGTTACAAGTCAGTTAGAGTGACAACTTGCTGAACAAGTAGTCCAACGTAATTACCTATATGTATATATATATATGTACCTGTAAATAAAAAAAGCTTGTGAAAGCAAGCGTATTTCAACAGAAAACTACCAACTTGTCAAACCTAATTAACTTTAGCTAAAGTTGGCTTTGTGTGAAAGAGGAGCGTTATCAAGAAGTGCGATGGTGGTGTAATGGTGAGCATAGTTGCCTTCCAAGCAGTTGATCCGGGTTCGATTCCCGGCCATCGCATTTAATATTTGCATCCCTAATTGATTTTACTGAAGGAAATAAATATTACTACAAGTTGCAAACTCTGATTCAACGCAATATATTACGAAACAAAATGCGAGAAATAAATAAATAATCCCGCCGATAGCGAGTCTTGGCAAATCCGGAATTAAAAATTAGAAAAAGCAATAAAATGCAAATCAATACTATAATTAGGCGCATTATTACATCGATCTTCTCTATTTTGTTTGGATCCCGTTTTTTACTTGCTTGCAATCAGCTTCTTGTTCAACAAAGGATCTTTTCTGTATTCTTCGTCACAGGCCCGCAGTTGACGTTTCATCAAGGCAATAGATACGACTTGGCACGCTGTATTCACTTAAATGCGACGGTTTCACGGAAGAAAAAATAAAAACGTGGAGGCAACTTGTTCATTCCGTCAAACAACAAGTACATAGATAAGGCTGGAGACTTTCACAGGAGTCACCAGCTTTTTATAATTGGTAGCTATGTATGCACAATAACGACTGCTGTTTTCATCGTGCTAACAAACCCATGGTGAACCCCAAATACTTGGAAAGTATTTATTTCATGCACGACATTTCTATTTCGACAAATCGGAAGATTGTACGTAAAAGTTTTGGCGGGAAATCTGATAACGGTTGAGGTAACTCCATGTAGCGATAGCGACAATGGCGACAGTAATTTCATTACAACATTAATGCATGCTTACACGGTACTCGGTAGTCTTTTTGCATTCAACAAAGTTAGATTTTCCGCTCATTTTAATTCAAGATATTTAAGAAAATTTTATTTATTTTTCCAGGAAAGTCGAATTGAGCACGAACTAGTTGATTTGAAGGCCAGCGTAGATGACATCCGAAGCGGGTTGGAGGTGCATATTATTTACCTTAGCATCACACAATCATTTATACAGTTAAAATAGATTGTGTGGAAAGTTAAAATGTTTTTACATTTTGGCTGCCAGGTGAACATCTTTTACGATATGATAGTTCAAAATCCAGCAGTGATTTCCTTTGGGAATTACGTTAGATTGAATAAAGAGCTTATACTGGGGGTTAGTGCAGTTTTTACTATGTATGTATGATGCATTCAATAGTTCTTTAGATGTATGAAGATGGAGACGTATGAAGTTTGAAAATTCGTTATATGTAGATGAACTGGAGATGCACCCTAGCAAGTGTTTGGCGTTTTAACATCATCGTTTCACCGTAAACTCATGTTTCAACTAACTCGCCATTCCTTTAACTCCCAGACCATGATAAAAGATGTACAAAAAACATCAAGGGTTATAAGTTTAGAGACTTTTTGGTACTTTTTAAAAGTCTCAGAGTATAAGTACTATGTTCTGGAAGCGTAAGTACATATGTATATGGGTATTTCTGTATTATGGTACGAGTCGCAGCGATGCAACTTGCTGAGCAAGTAGTCCAACTTAATTACGTATATGTATATGTAAATAGTTTGTGAAAGCAAGCATAATATTTTAACAGTGAAAACTACCAAGTTGTCAAACCTAATTAACTTTAGCTAAAGTTGACTGTAGATTAAAGGGAAGTGTTATCAAGCAGTGCGATGGTGGTGTAATGGTGAGCATAGTTGCCTTCCAAGCAGTTGATCCGGGTTCGATTCCCGGCCATCGCATTTAATTTTTGCACCAATAATTTGACATAGATGGGGATGCTACAAGAATGGGAAACTTCACAAATTCAATGGTAATTATATGCATATCTAAGCTCTAAACAGAAGACAAAAAAGAATCTTACGAACAATGCTCCCGGTACGGTTGTTCGAATCATTCATATCATTCTGAATAGAAAGTATTTTAGTCGCATATTTTAGTGTTAGATTATCAATGCTAATGGTTGTCAGCGTCAGGTGATTAGATTGTCTACAAATTGCCATATGTGAAATAATGTAAAAAGCACAATTTCCTCTGCGTTCAATTTCTGTAATTATGTTTACCTAAGGTATCTAAAAAACGGTACAAAAAGTTACGTAGTGTAAACAAACGATAGCAAATTATCAATTATGCTAAAAGCGAATCAGTTTATAACGGCTTACAGTTTTATTTGCGCCGTATGTATGTATGTCTTGTACAAAATCTTACTGCAAAATATCTCTTACTATATTTTTAAAAATTGTAGCTAAAAAATTACTTTGAAAAACATTTCATTTTACTTCCTATCTTATTAAACTTCTAAAACTATGCAGCATGTCTAAACGTCATTCAATACCCGAAAACATTTTTTTGGTCCTCCCTACCAGGAAAAATGGAGAGGATAAAAAGCAGGAAAATCTGTCAAAAGAACCAGGGTGTTCAATCCAAGGGGCGAGTACTTTATTGAGAGTAGTAGAAAGCAACAATATTGTTGGTGACTTAATGTGGCCTATTATATTTTTTCTTCGAGTCTGTGGTCATTCGCCACTCTCATACGAAAGAGCTATTGAAGCTGAGTCTCTTCCTGGTAAAGTTCAAAGAACCACAAGTCAATTCAAGGAAAGGACAAGTCGGCAGTATAGAATACGCTTCAAATCATTCTTCTTTGTTTGGTCGATCTTTTGTGCAACGTGGGTTCTTTTTAGCTGGATAACCTCTATATATGGGATGTGGGCTTACGGTATCCAAATCCAACATAAACACAGTCATGATGATATTAGGTAAATGCACTAATAAAGTCGTACTTGCTACTGTTGCATTGACATTGTAAAATCTTTATTCCATAAGCTATGCATGTGATTATGAACTTTTTTCTGATTATTGAAACGGTCTATGATGAAATAATAATAATGATAATTTGGTAAATCGTTCCTTTTTCGGATGAGCAGAGCATCGAGCCGAGAGCAGATAACTATTCAGAATACAAAGGAATTACAGTCCAACTCCTTGGTACTAGCAATAATGACAGCGATGGGAATCATTCTGTCCATCGTTCAAGTTTCTGAAGTTATACTTGCTTGGGCAGAAACGCGCTCTTCCGCTCGATTTTTCAATGACTGGGCACCGATTCAAAAGCAATTTGAAATTACTTTCCCGTTCGTTTCTGTAATGGGTGATCAGTACAGGATTGTCAAACGAACCAGGAATTTCTTGCTTGTGGCCTACGTCGCAGTTCCAACTTTGCTCTTTCTTCCAGGAATACTTGCCACCCCATTCATGGCTAAAGATGTAAGATTAATTATTTACTTCACAATAATCCCATATGCCTTTCACATCTCCGCTGTGTCTTTGATGGAAGACGTCAAAGTTCTTGTGACCTATCGGATTCTGGCTGCAGCATTTTGTCAGGTACGATTTCATTTGTAAGGACAGCAATGAGAAACGGCATCGATAGTAAAAACTAAACAACTGACTGTTGACTGTCAACTGTGACCATTTTTATCAAAGGTACATGAAGGGATTTTGTATGCCCTCAAATGGGAAGAGATTACAAGCGAGAAAATCAAGTCTTGGAGAAGGCTAATTCATTCGGTTAGACTTCAAGTGGTACGAGCAGGGGAATCACAGAAGGGTCACCAACTGCTATTAATCGGTGGCTGTGTATTCTTGATCACAAGTTCTGTATTCGTATTGCTAAAGGGTGACAAAGACAGTTGGATCACGATTTTCGCCGGTTTGGGGTTCCTTTTCTTACAAACAGGTAGACTGTATTTGAAAATTCTGGCTGCAAATAGTATAACTTATGAGGTGAGCTACGGGAAAGGAAACACATCCCGGAATTTTAATATTGATATGTGATTATGATTGTTCTTATTTATGAATGGTCCGAAATGTTTACTGTATTTTACAAATGGTAAAGGAGCTTGTGGGTAGCAATGAAAAGAAGTTTATGTTCAAAGTTTCAAACACACGGGTCTCCTTTGTCAGGAGAAACAAATTATATAAAAAAATAGCTCCTATATTATTTGCAAGAAAAATGCAGCTTCGAACTTGAGAGTATTTAAAAACATTGTAAATAATTGAATAATCATTGTTTTATCCAAGGAAGGGTTGATTGTGAACGAGCTTCTTCTGATGGATATCAGCGGACAGAGTACGATATTCCAGTTGGAGGTATTGGTTTGGACCCTTAATTAGGTTTATCTATCTAATAAGTTTTTTTAATGTTCCTATTTCTATAATGATTTCCTCTTTTCATAAATTCGTCGTTGAAGAGTGAACATATGCTATACGCATTTTTTGTAAAATGAAAATATGCTATACGTGCCAAGCCTTAAAATGAATAGTTATGCGCATTTGCGAGAAAATTTTGCCAATCACTTGACATAAAAAGCAGAAGTCGATAAACAGAAGACGGATGAGAGGCAAAAATTCCGACTTGCTTCTCATTCGAATTTTGAAAGTCGCCCAGAATTGAGCTATTATGTTCTCTCTGCTCAAAATTTTCTGCTTTAAATTAAACTGACGAGTACTAATAAGTACGAAACTAAGCCGCTTAGTCTATGATTAAGCGAAAGTTTTTAAACTTTTTTCTGTATACTGATTACAAATCGTTTTCGATACAGAAATAATAGCTGGAAATTATTAATTTCCATTAAACTCAGTAACCGTTTAAAATTCATTATTACTCATTATCAAATTATTTTTTATTTTTTTATCGTGTAATAATGGCGTGATAATTACAGGTGAAATGTCTTTACGATATGATGAATGATAAGCCGTCCTGTATTTCCTTTGGAAATTACGTCAATCTAAACAAAAAGCTTCTACTTGGTGTAAGCGAAACTAAATTCAGTATGTAGTACTATTTAGACTTGTTTATTATTATTATTGTACAATTAACTATTCAAACTTATAATATTGTTATTTAATTTGATTATAGGTTACCAGCCAGGTTGTGACGTACTTAATTGTTCTTTTGCAATTCACAAGTTAGACTTATATGCTAAAAATGATTTTCCATGAAGGAAATTTTTAATCCAAAAGGGAAAATAGTGGAGTAAACAGAAAAGCCTGAGGAAAGTTATATTTAGTTATTAGATAGTAGATGTTGAAGGTAGATGGCTAGAGTAGTATTTAGGTAATTATAATTTTATCGATTATATCACAACCATGGCTTTTATATTTTGCCAATTTTCTACAGTCACTACCTTTTGTCGAATTTTATCCTTCACGTAATTATAGTTTGAGTGGTGCCGCAAGACATTTCAAGTAGTAGCGTGTGTAGTAATTGGCGGTTATTATTTGTTACTGTCTACTGTCTGGTCTCGTAAATCAGTAATACGGTATCAAAATTCAATCTTTGCGATTATCCAAAATAAAACGGTAGCTATAATGTAATTGTTATAGACGGATTATAACTAAATACACATAATTCATAACTGGATCAAACTTTCGCGTCACCAATAATTGCTATACATTAGAACAGTAACTTAACGTTCTGCGATGTTGTTATATAAATATTGATATAAGCGTACCGTCGGAAATTATTTATTCTGATCTAAAGAATACAATTATGAAACAAATATATTTATTTTATAACCTGTGAAGGTGATATAATTATATTGTTGTAAAAATCTTATTATTTACTTCAAAAGTTTAAATGAAAATAGCAGCACAAGATTATTTAATACTTGGTCAGTTAATGCCTTCGAAGTTCCTACAGTGTACACACCAAAACAGTTAATTTGAAATCCGAAAGGACGCAAAGCCCTAGTTCTCCTCTCCAAATACTTTTTCCTTGTCCAATCAATTTCATAAAACTTTCCACTGCCGCTGGGTACTAACATTGTTTTTTGTGAAAGTGAAATCTTCCCTAATTCGAAACCCGAAGACACTGTGTGTTTCATCGGAAGTGTTTTCATGATTCGAATAACATTCTTGGACAAGATCTCGACTTGAGCGTAGTAAGGAAACCAGATGACGATAAGTATAGTGGTGAACGATGCAAGTGGTGGATACAGTAACCAAATTAATATATGTATAATATTGAAGGTAGTGATAGCAAGATATGTAAATGTTACAGTACAGGCTGCCATGAGGAAACATTTGCCTGTTGTATAGAACGGGCCGAAAACGTCATTGAAGCAAATGGAAAATAACTGGATGTAGACGTAAGCTTCAATACTGTCTTCGGAAATGTGTTCCAAATGCCTTCAAATCGAAATACGGAAAGTAAAATGTGTTTGAAAAAGCATGAAATTTAGATGGTTTCATTTTGATAAACACTAAAACATCAAGTTTTCTCACCTCAGTAATGACAGGTAGTCTATAACTGTGAAAGCACAGGAGCACCAATATGTGAAAAATAGAATGAGTATTGTTGCCCCGAAAGTCGTCCACGTACATTCCCACATCCAGCAAAGAACAAGAAGGACATTGTTTGTTTTCCATGTCTCCGGAAACCAAAAGTAAATGTACATGGAACTGTCAGTATTGAAAAAGAAAAAGAGATCCATTCCGCAAGTGGAAAAGATAAACAGTGGTGTGGAGTAGACTATAGCCAATATTACAATCGGATGAGATGCCCAGGAACGCATTCGCAAGCCAAGCTCTGGCAAAATTTAAGATAACGTATACAATTGAATCCACACGTTTTACACATTAACAACTCGTTTATAATTAATTACAAAGATTCATGTGTCGTAAAACTTCTAATAATAATAACGGATTTTATGACTACGGGATGTGCAATATAAATAATTAATAGTGGGAAACCCGGCCCGATGTAAAGGGCTCTGTATTGCTGTACAATCAAATAAATATCAAAAATTAAAAATTAAAATATCAAAAATTAAATTTAAATATCACCATGGAAACGTCACATTTTGTTATGTAATTATGTACGATAATATTAAACTTCTACAATTTTGTAAATACAGCAATACAGCGCCTCTACATTGGGCGGGGTTTCCCACTAATATTTTTCTAACATAATCCCGGCTACAATTGCAAGTTTTGACTTTTTTCTTCGTCATTTTGAGAGACCTGCTACCTTTAACTAAAAACAAAAATGCTTTTAATGCATTTGCATCTTTACCGTCCTATGTAAACTACGGAAACGAGATTATAAATTCGAAAAAATTGTAGCCCCGATTCATCCTCTTGTGCACTATCAACGATTACAAAGTCTTTATTAGCATTGTTTCCTCATCTTCAAGTGCAAAAATGCATCTTTCATGCCCTGAAGTTGGATTTTCAATGATATATTTTTACTAATTGATTTAATGTTGGTAATGGTTGCGTAAGAGACTGACTATCTCCGCACTTAGTTGCATCAATACCCAGCCAGTCTGATTTGACAGGCTGGTTATAATTAAAAGTTTTAGGTAAATGTTTGCTTAACTTACTTGGAGCGGTCCGAATGATGAAATCCAGCTGATTCAGCATAAATTCAAATTCCTTTGGTTTGAAGTATAACGAAGAATAGAAAAGTACGACGCAGGAGGTAAACATCAAGTACAGCAACTGAATTCCTAATTCCTGATCAAATTTCTGGCGCCGTATGAGCAAGAAGGAAATCAGCATTTGGTATCCAAGCATAGCGAAGACAATCCAGTTGACGAAATGCCAAAGTAAAATTTTCCACCATTGCGTGAACATTCGAACTCGAATTGAATCCTTGTCGACCAATCCAAACGGAGTACATTTCATGAAGGATGCGAATTTATAAGCAGAAATTGCAATTTTCAATGTAAGGTTGGTCAGAGTTCCGTGTATGCTACCCAAGGTAAACATTGTTGATGATTTACTTTTGTGGTAAATATTTTCGCGCAACTTGAACTTTGCAATCGCCATAGTTTTGGAAAAACTGGTTTTAAGAATTCGGGAATCTATTGTTTTATTAAGTTGTTTGCACCCGATATCATCGGGTGCAACTTTTTTTGTATCCTTCCGCATTCAATTTTTCTCCATTTCTGTGTTAACGACGATGCAAGAATTGAAACCGTTTGATAATTATGGCATGTGGCATTGGGTTGATCGCTATTGATAAAATATTTCGCAAAATGAAATAATAGGATCTGACAAAAATACTGTTAATTGATAAGTCAATTTGATGGCGCGATACCGGATTAAGGATTAAATAATATAATACAGTATATTATTTTAGTGTGCCAGTTACCGGGCATACTACAATTATGTACTAGTAAGTACATAATAACAATGGTATTATATTACGACGCAGTATATTTGATGTAACATTATTATTGTCATACAACTATTTAAATATAAAGACCTTTGGAAGTTGCCTAACATTGTTTTTTCTACTTTATGTCAGGTCAATTCAACACTACTGACTGCTCAATCGTTTCTGGATACCTAGTCCGATGGTCAGGTCAGAAGCATATGGTTAAAGCTGTGTATATTCAGCTTATTTTCAAATAAAGTTTGAAAATAAACGATGTTTGAAAAATATTTAAGTCTAATACAATGAGTTTTTTATGCATAATCATAAAACATAGGCATCCATAATTATAAATGTTTATACATCAACATTCAACGCAATGGATTTTTTTAATGTGAGTGACTCCAACTCCAACTTGCAAGAAGTGTTTTCTCCTTATAAACTATTGATTATTTCGTTAAATCTCCTTAGAGCTACTACTATAGCAATATTGTTGTGTAGTTTTGTAACTTGCGAAAACTTTACGTCAAAGGTCATAATTCCACCAAATTTTGCAAGAGATCGTATCAACAGTAATTACTTCGGCTCTTACGTAAATGAAACTGTTTACAGTACATATAATTTTAGCGTAATGATTATTCAAAGTGTGACTCATTATTATTATTGCGCGGAATAAAAAAAATTATTTCACTTACCTTCATACATATTATTATTCCGTTGGAATTTTAAACACGTATCATTATATAAAGGCTGGAATAATTATGAATAATAATTAATAAACTGCTATATACTTAAAGCATGTCTATTACAAAACTTTTTTCCGTTATGCCATTGTGCAAAATAAAATTTCGTAGTTTACCTTAAATTAATCCTCATCGAGATATAATTCTAATCAAATTATTCCTTCTCTCTTTAGAAATTTTATCCAGTAAATATTGCGATCACTCCAGTTTAGATAGTATGTAGAGACTATTATAATTATAGTTGTGTAACAATGGCCTAAAAAGAATTTTCTCTACGAACGTTACACCCTTGTTTTGTTGCTCTCAATTTATGAAAACGAAAATACCCGAAACTTATTTAAGATTGTAATTATGCTTAAGGTATTTACCAATATCAAAAACAATTTATATTTTAGATAGAAAATTGTTATTAACAAAATTTTAGTTTGCACCATTCAACAGAAACAGTATAGGTACAAGCAAGGTTGATCGACTAATAATTCTTATAACAAATAATAATATTAGTCGATCAACCTTGGGTACAAGTTGCAAATAAAAGCTACCAATTAATCCTGTAATTTTTTTGTCTAAAAATGCTAAAACTATACTAAAATTATGCTGTGTTACAAAATTGTATTTTTGACATTACCTAATGCGTTTTTTAAATCAAAAAGGCTCCAAATATTGTTTTATCCCTCCAAAAGCTAATATAACGTCATTTTTGGTGTTTCAAAGTCCTTTGAAAAATATTTTAAAATTTGGGCTTCTAGAAGCTACAGTTTTTTTCAAAAGCGTTTTCAAAATTTAGTTTTCGCAGGAAAATAAAATCTAAAT
>JAAXYX010004145.1:0-12863 GCA_036851915.1 Ptenothrix huangshanensis
AGAAATTGTTGTAGGGTGTGAATTATTTCCTTCTCCTGTTGCGGTTACTAGGTGTATAACCGTTGTAGGTACTCAACTCGAAACTGGACTCAGTGCAGCGAGTCCTAGAGCTTGAACAAGTGCAAGACCAAAGTGTCAACGATTACGTGCGATTAGTGTATGTAGAATGACAACAAGATTCAAATTATAACTCTTTAAATTATATGCTAATGCAGTGTTGGCTGTGCATAGGATCATTATGCAAAAAATGTTTAAATGAGGTAGCAGCATTTTTTTTACACAAACGCCATGTAATGTTAGATTACGTGATGTGGACGTGCCGTACAGAATCTTAATAATCTCCCATAATATCCAAGGAATGAAATGAAAACCAAAACCACAACCTATTGCATAATTATCATTGCAATGACAACAACGACTACGAAAACAACTGTGACCAGCCAAGTTGTTCTAGCTTTACGATTCAAGTTCAAGTGTTTCCTTTGACAATGACAATTTTATTCGAATATTCGTGTCGCATGTGTAGGCAGGTATGTCTACAACGAACTAGTATTTATGTATTTTCCTATGCTGTGCTGGCACTAGTATAAAACTTGGTCTTGGTTTAGCTTTTGGTTTTGGATTTAGATTTTTCCATGCCAGAGCTAGAAATTTATGTGAAATCGTGTACATAGTGGATTTTATTGGAGAATCATGCAATTCAAGTGTGAGCCAAGAAAATAAGAATCCATGAAGGCAGCTTGTAAATACGAAAGATCAGGTTGAGTTGGTGTTCAAGACATTCTAGGAGAATACAGAAGTTTCACAAGTTCAGCAAGTAGCTAAAAGCTCATCAGGGAATCAGATTCAGCAACGGTAAATCTACACTTTCAGACACATTTTTTTCTGCTCCTCAACTTTTTATTTTATTTTATCTGCTTTTATCAAGTTTCTCTTTACGGATTTCTTCCTTTCCAGACAGTCATGATACATAGACCAATATTTAGTAGATATCTGATACTTCGATACTTGATTCTCTGACTTTTGCTACGTACTATTACTAAATTCTCAATCTATGTTATGAGTATGCCCAGTTTATTGTGCCCGTGCCCTCTAAGTATTTACTACAGCCATCAAATCAATAGCAATAACATTACCGATAGCAGCAACAACTTATGTCTTCGAATCCTCATTTTTTAATTCTGTTCATTTCAGATTCTCAACGTCAGAGCTAGTGACGAAAATGCAGACAAAACTTACCTGCCCACCAACCAACCAATGAATTAAGTCGCCCAACCGACTGCAGCACATCTATGCATGTAAATTGAATGTAAATTTAAAGCTGAAAAACTGAGTGATAGCAACCAGAGGAATATAAAATTATTAAAAACGTATGGGAATGAAGTGCTTGGAATCGACTTGCTTTCTTTATTCTTTATTTGACTTCAACTTGCAAGTTATGCTCCACACCATGCCCGCAAGTATATCTTGTGTTATTACTATTCAAATTAATTTTGAGTGTTGATCGATATTTTTTTCTTCGCAACTCCGCAGCATCAGCGTCATTTCTAACCGGAGCTTCCATTTTGTTTCATTAATAATAATTATAATGAGGAGAATAAGGAGAGCTCCTATGCTATCATTACGCGATAGATAAGACATTTCATATCTGTGGAATCTTTGTAGCTTCGTTTAAACCCATGTACCTACATATTATGCTGTTGATAAGAACAACGAAAGGGCTGGTTTTGGCTGGATATGTTTTGCTTCTCTGCTTCTCTTGCTCCACAGTGTAATATGATTATGATTACATATTGTCCGTCGTTTTTTCTTGTTGATATTTGATGTTGATGTTGATAATGATAATAAGCAATAAGCTGCCGCTGAATTCAAGGAAAGTCTCAAGTGTGTATAGTGCATATGTGGTATTCACGTACTTACTACTGATTGATAAATTGATCATTATTTTTCAAATTGCTCGTGGGAAAAAATCATCGACGTTCACCGATCACTACCAAACTTTGTGCATACTTGGCGCATGTAGAAGTATATTACACTATACTGTTGCACTTGTTTCTTCTAGCTCCTACTACCTGCGATGAAGTACAGCATTAATATATGGCAGTGTGGTATCTCGTACGATCTACATACATGGACTAGCTGTCCATGTCCCTGTCGCTGTTCCTATATATGTATAGGAACGATGAACTTTATCTTGAATTTGATATTAGCAAACAGGAAATAATATACCTTTATTTTTTACGTGGGTCTTGTGTGTACCTGTCATCGACAGTGTTCAAGTGTGCTGTACTGTAACTCTGTAATGTACTGTACTGGACTGTTCATTGGCTTAATCAATTATTGACAATCGTTAAACTTTTTACCTGTTGTTGTCAGTTGCATGTCGGGACGCTTAATAGCAAGGCATATGATCCAACATACAACGCTGGCTAACGATAAGTAAACTGAAGCCAAACCACGTTGAGTCAAGTCAAGTCAAACATCTTAAAACTTCTTTCAAAATCACATTCATTTCCGTGGCTGTGCGAAAGACACGTAGACTATAACCCAGACTTTAAGACTATAATGTACGTTTTCCAAGTAAAGTCACAATGCTATGATCACATTATCATCGACATCTACATCGACGTTGCATCATAAGGATGCAACTTAACAAGCCAAGATCTTCGCTTGTCATGAGTTCATAAAGATACCAGAGAACCCTGACATAGGACAAATTTTCTGCTTTTCCTCATTATTTACTGACGTAGTGAAACTTTACCGTTTTACATGCATTATTCTAGCTGTCAATTACACATGATCAGTAGGTACTTGGCAAAAGCAGTTCCTTCACACTCATCAGTCAATCACATGCCAATGTCGTTCTCGTCTTCAAGAATTTTATTGGTTGTATATACATAGAGGACAGATGCGTGTCTGCGGTGTGCGGATACAGCTTCAGAACCAATATCCAATTCGCCAGTCATCACATTATTTGCCACTTCATGTTGACGTTCCACTGCACGAAATAATAATAATTGTCAATCGTCACCAGGACGAGATGTCATATGTAGAAAATCCCTTTCGCCATTCAATGAATATGATTCCCTATCCGTGCATACGTGAGTGTCTATTTTTATTTTCTCTATCTCAATGTTTTTAATTCAATTCTGTCCAACTAATAACTATTTCAGGTAAAATTGGCTACAGTTCAAGAATACCTTTGCTAATGCCATCACCGGCGTCACCAGAACTTTCGATAATCGATCCAGCTTTCTTCTTGTGATCACATCGAAATTCACACAATCAGAATCTATTGTTATATATGCAAGAGAATGTATTCCTGTAGATGCTATTTAGTTTCCTATACCCAAGCCAAACAATACTAATAGATAGCACAGATATACTCATAGACTTAGACTTCGACATAGCATCGTCCCGTCCCGTCTGTCTTCAACTTGTAATAACGCGAAAGCATCAGATGCCAATACTTGAATGGTATGGTGTGGAGTTAGGAAAAAATCGCTATAAACACGAGCTTCATGTTAATTTGCTTGAGCAATTTTAGCCCGTAATAAATTGGTTCCGTGCGTTGAATTTCGTATAGGAATTTAGAATTTAGAGCATGGTTTGGTTTTTGGTTTGACTTGAAGAAAAAATTGGGTAAATATCCATCTACACGCATACCTATATACATAGGTAACTATATGTGCTTTTGATTTTGTATACTGCAAGACACGTGGGGATAGAGCACATAATTATATATACTGTATGGTCATTGGAAAATGAAAATATTATGGCTCGAGCTATATGAAAGGTTTCTGTTTCTAAATACGCTTTTACTTAAGTTTTGTGCTACATATGTACTTACATAGATTGAATGCCGTGTAGAAATTGACTTGGCTTCAAGTATTACAATTAGGTTTAGAATATCCGTAGAGGCTGAACGTGCTGTTACTGGCAAAGACGAGACGAGATTCATATTACAATATCGTACACCATAACCTGCAGCATTTTTAGCTTTCCTTCCATGTCCGATATCTTCCTATAGATTCTCATAGGTATGTGCTCCTACGTACTAAAAGTCTGCTTCTGCTTCTCCTTCTTGGCTTCATTTCTAAAAGTATAATGAATTGGAACGGCAATCGACAATTGATTTGATTGCATTGCATTGTTGTACGTGCACAAGTGAACGACAGTCGACAATACAGATAATCATTTCTATTTTGCATTTTTTCTAAAGTGCACATTACACTTTGTAGTTCGGTAGGTATACTAGTTAATAGTGGAGCTGCATTCTCAGCCGTAATTGTTCATGCCTTGGCCCGGTACCTACTACTTCTACACATCCTCCTTTATGTACCTGCGTTCCCAAATTGATGACATTGTAAAGGTACGTGCGTAGAAAATTCCCAGAGTTGGTAGCACAGTTGCAAAAAAATCCGGTACAATGTAAATACTGATTCTGATCATCATCTACATAAGTAGAGTGCGGTATGCGTAGGAATAACAGCAGTCGATATTCTTAAGCTATTCCATCGTGTTTTATACCATGCCATTCTTTTGAAAATTGTGTAAAGCTAGAACTTACATATTAGGCGTTTGCTTCATTTTACTCTGGTGGTTTGGAATCTATCACATTCATCGTATCGAATCGCCATCAGAACCAGAACCAGCAATAGCAATACAACTGCTTTAGCTCGAGCTTATAGATATCGCTATTGATGATAACGCATCAGAAAAAAGTTAATCACTAGTTTCCAATTTATTTACCATTACAAACTTGCATGATTTTCTTGTTTCTAGCTGTGCTTTGTAATTCTCCCACAAAGATCAAGTCAAGTTAAACCAAAGTCCAGCCACACCAATAAGATGCAACTGTGGTAGATAAGCTATCAGTCAACACCGGCATCCTCAACTATTTCACCCATTCCAATAAACAAGAATTACGGCACAACTTTTCATTAAGCACTTTCCTTTGTACAATTTTTAATTGGCAGTTCAAACTGGAGATGAGATTTACCTGGATAACGTGTCTGTAGTTGTATCTGCATTTTCCAAAGTACACGCTTGAAAATTATCCTCGTCTGTTTGATAATTTTCAATAATAATTTTCATAACAGTTAAATCGGCAAATCAAAGTTGTACAGGTTTGATCGGTAAAAATATATTTACGCAGCACTCTGTCAAATTTTACGGAAAACTCGGTAAGAAACATGACCCATCTTAATGAGGTACTTGTATAAAGAAATTTCTAAGCGTGTACATATGAATACTGTAGTTATTTCCCTCTGATGGTATGGATTATGGATGTTAGTGATTATGCTGTATACACTTTGGTAAATGGCTTCCCGATCGCGGTGGAACAGGGCAGGAACGCTTATAAATTAATGACTCCAAACTGTGCATAAATTCATTATTTAAAATGTTAAAGCTGTGGCTACGATTGCGGAGAGTCTGGTGCACTTCATGAACTCTGTAGGAAGTGGACGTTAAATGCTATGAAAGGATTATGTGATTAAGATTAAATGTTGTGGAAAAGTTGCAATTTATTTTCCATTGACTTGACTGCTCTTCCCTTCGTTTCTCTCTTTTAGTCAATGTAATGCTACACAATATAAATACAATAGAGTTGAGAATACAATGCCCATTCCCATTGCACACTGGAAGTACAGAGGTAGAGTAAAGATATAATATTATGCGCCTACCTACATTTATCATTGGCAGCTTTTACTCTACACAATCCTGGCCTGGCTTGGTTAGGAATGGATGAATGAACGTGAGTTGTCCTGTGCTCTACCATTCGAAGAACCACTTCTGTTGTGGATGCTTTTGCTTTCGAGTGAAATAATTTGATCAAGTTGAAAAAGAAATGATATCATACGGTTTGGTCAGTTCTAGTTGCGTTTGTGACGTGATGTTATTGGGATGAAGCTCCCCATTCGCATGGAATCCTTCTGCACCACGTTAATAATAAGTACGAGCGAGACAACGAGACGCATACACGTTGTTGTTCCGATTACATCCTAACGTTAAAATCTGTGCATCTAGACACAAATATTATTCTTCCTCATGATCAGGCTTGTATACAAATCATCACAGTTGCCTTTGCCATCCTCTCATTCATCCACGTACTTGCTTTTTATGAGTTTCATGAAAATTTTATGTAGGCAACTATTAACTGCTGGTTTTGGTGTGGTCTTACAGGGGAAGATCCAATGGAGATTTACATGGAACGGAAAGAAATATTTTGCAATCTAAAATTGGGGTCATAAATTTCAAAACTGAGAAAAACATTGTGTGCGTATTCATTGTTGTTTGAGTTAACAATTTTGGAAAAAATTATTACTCATTTCTTGCCACACTTTTTGAAAGAAGGCATAATTTAAATGTTTTACAGTTCTTTTTGGAAAAAGTCTTGTTCTTTTGGTAGAAGCTCTTTAAAATATTAACTTTTTTATTAAACACCCTTTCAAAAAAACTCAATCCTGCAATTTAGGAATTTTTATAAAAGTTAAATGTTTCTATTCGCCGATGTTTTGAAAAGGTCGAATTCTACGTCTTAAGACTACTTTTTTAACAAAAAAACCTTAATTATTTTCAACAAGCGCTTTCAAGAAACCTTAACTATTGCTCATAAACTTTATTAAAAAAGCAATGTTGTTTCAAATAAACACTCTTAAATAAATATTTATTTTACATAAACACTTTTCAAGAAAGCATCATTATTTTAATAAACACGTTTTGAAAAGGTGAAGCCCATTGATTTATATATATGTATTTGCACGAGCAAAATCCTTCCATTGGACGAATTTAAAAAAATAATTTAAAAAAATCCGAAAACTCCAAAAAATTACGGAAATAAACTAAAAGAACCACATGGATAACATTTTAAAGCACTTTTTGCATTTTAAAAAAGTCTACAACTAGAATGTAAAAGGGTTGGATTGCTTCCTCGTTAGTATTGCGGCTCATAACACAGATTCATCATCAATCTCATGCTTTCCTCGTCCTCATCCTCTCGAGAATTATGCTGAAATCAAACTGGGATATGATGACGAGTACCTGTACGTGAGGAAGTGAATGTGAAAATGTGCGTAAAGCTACAAAAAGCACACGCACTACATTCACATTACATTATGTTATTACCATGATTCAGTGGGTTCCTTCCCAAGATGCGTTATGACCACGAGCAAACCATATTCATACATGCGATGCAATTGCACTAATGTAAGTAGACATTATTTGAATAAAGCATTGTTCAAAGTTTTCGGTTTGGTTTCGTTTGGGGTGTGGAGCATTTGAGTTGATGGTTGCTGTTATTTTTCATATTATAGCCAATGCTCCTGACGACGTTGTTGACGATGATGACTCGATATGGGCAAGTGAAAAGTGAGTGCTAGGTGATAACAAAGCAAAGGCAGAAACAAAAGCATTAGCATCAGCAATAGAAACAGCAGAGACAACAGACATCCCTCGTATTCTTATTTTATGTTATAATCAACATCATCATCATCCTCCTACCATGTCCAGTGTGTCCAGCAAAAATCACAGTTTCACTAATCAAATCATCTTAATGCAAACTCCAAAAGTTTGTCTAAAGTCAAACTGCATAAACTATTAAACTATTCTCAAATAACTCTTCCTGCGGACTACACGCTTAGAAAATTGAGGTTTCACGCTCATAGTCTTAATTTTTTCCCCCTATTTTGCATGTTAAAAGGACTTCAAATATTTACACGCAAAACCCGTAAGACATACACATAACGAAAATATATACTATTCGTATACCGATTTTTCGTTAGATTTTCTATGCGTGTATCTGTGCTGTGTAACCACAGCAATCTAGTCAAGCACTGCACTGTACATAGTTCACAGATTGCAGTTTGTACAGATTTATTGTAATGATAAGAATATGATGACGTTGACGTTGTGCCTTGCGTCTCTTGGTGTACACCATCAAATGTGCATTTTCAATTTGGTGAAACCTCTAAACGACTCGACATAAAAGTTCCCTGTCACTCACGTCCAGTCCAGGTGTCTTGTCCTTCTCTCTCTCAATAGAATACGCTTTTCTTACTGTACGCCAGGTACCTAGGTGCATTATGCACATCATGTGCCTCCGAAGTTATTTACGAAGGTAGGCAGGCAGTTTATTTAACATGTCTCTTGATTAGCAGCCTTGTTGTCCATGTGTTTGTATTTTGTTCACGTGAGTCAGCAGCATATTTATTAACAGTCTCTATTATTATTTAAATGCTCGCAAAGTCACAGTCAGAATGCTAAAGCTCTGACTAGGCACACTCTTAGTATGTAAATACCTATGTAGCACTTACTGTTACAAGACTCTTTGACATAGACATCTACTGATTGTGCAGCTATATTCCCAGAGTAAATGGTGAACGGTAATTATATAAGAGCAGGATGATACTGTGATCAGGATCAGGATCGTGTATCGATGATACGGCGTTGCCTGTAAGTATTACACTGAGTGAAGAAGTCATTCAAATTATTTTCTAGTGTTACATGCGTAGTCGTTATAGTGCAGTTGCGAATTGCAACGCTATGATTAGGTGAGTGAGTGGACTTGTTCCATTGAGTAATTCAATTGATTCAGCATCCCATTCCCATTCCGTTGCAACTCAATTTCAATATTCAAATATTCAAATGTCATGTCCTTCCATTTCAATTCCTTACAAAAATTCACAATGCACAGTTGCAGTAACAATAATTGTGTGGAACAAGTAATGGGTGAATTTAAATGTATATCTTCAACCCTACCCTTACCATGTCTCAGACCAAGTGTGCGACTACGATTACATATATGCACTCGTAACGGATACATCAGATTGTTAATTATTCTTTTAATTAACTTTATTTACTCACACATCTTCTGCCACTGCCCATGCTACATACTCTGACGCATCACCAATACTTTTCTGATTCCAAAGCAAGACACGGATTTTGGGCAGGAGACGACGTGCGATTATCNGTGTACGACTACGATTACATATGCACTCGTAACGGATACATCAGATTGTTAATTATTCTTTTAATTAACTTTATTTACTCACACATCTTCTGCCACTGCCCATGCTACATACTCTGACGCATCACCAATACTTTTCTGATTCCAAAGCAAGACACGGATTTTGGGCAGGAGACGACGTGCGATTATCATAAGTTAAGTAAGTAGCCAATTCACAGTTGCATCGCAATGTTTTCCTACAACAGTTTCACCCTGCAATTAGAATGATCACAATCGGGAGAAGGAGTACATCGATATAGCGGAAACATTCCAGCCTTTGAATTGAATTTGATTTGATTTGGGCTTGGACTTTGGCATTTAGTACATGGCAGAAGCTGGTGAATGTTTGGTGTGTGAGCATAGTGAGCTATTAAACGCCTCTTCTCCCACTTGCATAAACACTTGGTGTAAAATCCACGTTTCCTTGCTATCTCTTTACCTCCACCTTGGTTGCAATCTCTCAGTCATCACATAATCAGGACGAACTTTTAAGGAGAAGGGAAACAAAAACGATAACGAGAAGTGCGATTACTGCAAAGTACCTACAAGAGTAACGTCAGGACGAGGTGGAACATGGAAGCGAACATGATGATAATAATATGATGCTTCAAGACCATGCAATGAGAAACAAAGAGTGTGTGTCAGATCAAAGAAAAAGTCAGAAAAGAGAAAGAGCTGTAGGTGTTGATATTGCGTAATAGGAAAAACAGATGGATTCAAGATGCAATCTATGTACACTTGCCCACCCCTATAGTCCATGTCCCTCGTCTAAGATTGTAAGCAGTTAGTAGAGAACATGGAAATGGAAAGGAAGATAAACACATGATGCAGGGACACACACTTTTGTCCTTTTCGTTTTTTGCCTAGCATTTAATGCGTATTTTGCACCCTACCCTGACACGTTTTGTCTTCTTCTCATTTCACTGCCATTGCCATGGCCATTGCTTTGTCATCCCATCCATGTCCAAGTGAGACTTTTTATGTCACCTTTATTTCGCGTAGACAAGACGCGAGTGTATAAGAATAGATGATTAAATTCAAATGAAGATAATAATGGCATCAGTACTACATATAATATCAGTTTAACCTGAAAAAGGCAATGTCCAATCACCTGCGTGCGTATCTCCAGCACCAATGATTCAGATTCCACATTGAGCTGTGGAAAAGTTGACTTGCTTTGGAAAGGTTCTATAAAAAATCCCAGTAAATGTCACAGTGTGAGACTAAGATGGTCTTTTGATTCAATTACATTTAATACTTTTGATAAAAATGAAAGTGGCTTCATGTCACGTCACGTCAAGTCTATTGCTTTCGTATTGTCAGTCTTTTTAGTTAAAATCAAATGACGTTCTCCATGAGGATGGAGCAGAGTCCAGAGAGAATCCAGTGCGGGAGTGAAAAACCCAAGGATACAAACACAAATACAACAAAAGGTACTTAATTGTCTTTCCATCAGATGGAAATGAAATGTGAATGAAAGAATGGGAGACTGGCAGACTGGTTGAGATGAGATGAGACATGTGTTAGACAGTAGACGGGGAACACTGAACAGACATGGAAGATGCATGGAATATGTGTAATGCAGTCGGTAGCTGTAGTGAGGTGAAATGAAATGAAAATGTTTCCATTGTAGTCCCCGTCTTGATTCCTTGATTATATCATAACAAGTGCGGCGGAATCGGAATCAGAAGCAGAATCCGAATCTCAATCCGACTCAGATTCATAACACAAGTCATAGACAACTACAAATGCATCTAATATACTTTTCCTTCATTCGCCCTCGCTTATTCTTCCCGACTTGGCTTTAGATTCGACTGCATTCATAATAAGGAGATTGATATTGCATCCGGCCCTTGCCTTTTACATATTATTTCCCCGTCTTTCCATCCACCAGCACCAGCTGCTCACTGCACTGTTGCGTTCCTATTTATGCTCTTATTACTAAACTCACTGAGAAATGCAGGATGCAACTGTGTACCTATGTATACGGATTTGGGTGGTATATTAATTTAAATAGAGAGCAACAAAGGCATGTCTACTCCAAGTGTACAGATAGAGCAGACAGACATAGGGCAAGGTACATACAACAAAGAGTTAGAGACAGCACAGAGCAAAAAAGGCCCAAGTATTTGACTGTTGGTTTTTAGCGTGGCTTTGACTTTGACTTTGGTTTCGGCTTCGGTCTGTGGATTGAAAGCCGAAATGTGCCGAGTGATTGACACTCGTGGAAAAAACTAGGCCCACGCTGTCTCACTCATTTCCATATTAAGGAATCCAATTAAACTCATCCGTTGGCCGATTGTTTGTTTTGCAGATCCCACGTTTATTTCCTCAGCCTTATATAATTACGCGCTAGTGCATATTATCCAGCTTGGGTCTTGGTCCAGGCTTTCAATGCATTTACTCCCCTCCTGGGTTCTCCAATGGAACGCATACATACAGAGGAGAATTCAAGTGAATTTTCATCTGAACATCGGATCGAGTCTCTCCATCTCCATGCGTACGGAGCATGGAGTCAGATCGAGAAGCAAATAACTGTCCAACTCAATATTGAAAAAATATAATAATCTGCTTCTTCCTCGCACTACTTGGATTTGGATGGAGCTATGGAGTGATTAAGTGAATGAGATGTGTATGTGTAATAATAAGAAGGCGATGCGATGGTTGTTTGTGCATCTGCTATGTTGATGTTGGAGTATCTTCTAATGTTATATGTGCAAAGACTGTGGGTGTTTGAGCGCATCTTGTTTTGACTCAAAGTGTGGTGATGGCTACTTGACTGTCACTCCTAGGATAAGGTTGAGTAGTAAGTGGGATGGGGATGGGAGGCTGTATTGATATTATTTATTAAAATGTTATCTTTGTATTCTTGTAATAGTAGTGCGTCTGATTATTATTGTTATTTCTCATTATATGACCCACAAAGGTATTTGGACTTCGTGGGAAGTCCGTATCTCAATAATTATCTGGCTCTGGTTCTGTCGCTGTGGATCTGAATCTCAATGCTACCGTTACTAATTCAAATCCTCAATGTTTTCTCACACAATACCAAGATAAATGGGTGCATCCCTCCACATAACAATAAACCCTTATTTTATTGCATGGTCACCACATACGCTTGATTTCTCGCACTGGTACTTCGACTCCCATCACATTCATGACATCACGAGGAAAATTGAAATTGAAGGAGTAATTAATCCGCCTTTGGATATTTACCCTGTGTTTTCTCCATCAAGTGATTTTCCCTACGGATCTAATAACTAATCAACCACTAATGCAAATGCGTTTGCAAATGGGCCATAAGTCCAGATGCCCACACACAATATGAATAATTATTGATATTCCCTTGTGATTGCATTGGTTATGTTGGTACACAGATTTACTCGTGATAAACATTGTAATTACGCAACAATATTTACGATTAGATGATACGTAATTATAAATGAATGTAGACAGACAGACTTAGATTTTCACTTCAGCTTCCTTTAGCTGGAGTAGAAAAATGATGATGATGATGATGGTGCTGATAATAATGACGGGACGCATGTTAAAACCAAGTGGGGCTGATTGAGAAAGAGACCAAGTTGGAATGGATAGTGAAGGACGGTAAAGTTTCGGTAGCCAGGCCAAGCCAGGATCAAGTCCAGTACCGGGATAAGAACAAGAACAAGGGAAGCCTGTGCAGTGTGTGAGGGGAATAGAGTCGTGGCCACTCTTAATCAGATCTCCTGTCAAATCTTTTCAAAGGACGTGCTTGCATTGTCCGAGACGAAATCTAATCGGGAAGTCAAAGCCAAAACCGAAGCAAAGCCTTCATATCGATATTCATTTGGATTCGATATTGTTGTTGGAGCCT